>CAJNJA010015443.1:0-11757 GCA_905231915.1 Symbiodinium necroappetens | reverse complement strand
AACCCTAAACCGAGGCTGCGAGGGTTTCGGGTCCCAATACACGCAAAGCTAGTCGCAGCCAGAAGATCCGCCAGGAAGCTCCAGCACACTCTCTTAACACTGAATGTCTCAATCTCGGGGCCTTAGTATAATTCGAGCAGGGCTGTTGGGGGGGGGGGGGNNGGGGGGGGGGGGGGGGGGGTATGTCATAGTAATTCTGAGGGAGTGAGCAGAGGAGATCATCGGGGGAAATCCTCAGTCGTCTTTTTTTCTCCCAATTCGAGGGCCACTGAATGACCACTGCCTGAACTGGTGAGGCCCCTACACCCTAAACCTGGTTCCCTGTTGGNNGTAACATTGTAGCCAACAAGGACCCAGTAAACCTTCAAATTGCAAACCTTCATCCCCCTCCCAACGAGCACGACCTCAGCCCTCGGCCAAAAATGCGGGGAAGTCGACCCCTTTGCTTTCGTTGGGCGCTGCCTCGGCAACCAGAAAGTCGTGGGATAGGGTTTCGTGGCCCTAATCTATAGAACCCTTCACTCAACCAGGGTTTAGGGCTGTACAGCAGGGTTTGTAAGCTTCTGGGCTTGCGACAGCAGCAGACAGGAGCAACTCTCTTCTTCAAACTGCTTGATTTTTTTCCGAACGACGCCGGCGAGGGGTCTACGACATGCACTTGCAAAATGAATCAATAGCTTCACTCCGTCTTGGAGCTCCGCCGGAAGCGGCTCTGGGCCGCATCCCTTTTAGGGGGCGGCTCTGGGACGTTGAGCGCTAACACGATCACCGCAGCTTCAACGCCTGCTTTCGCAGCCGCTTCTGGAGACCGCGTCTCCCGAAGCACCTTCCTGGCCGTTGTGGTCGCCGTCTGATCTTGAATGCCATCCCAAATCCCATCCGTTGCCAGAATCAAAAACTCGGTGGTCTCCTGAACCTCGATGATCGTGACCTCCGGCGTCCACATGAGGCCGTGGATCTCGTGTCCTGCCGTGATGTCGCCGAGGGCCCGGGACACCTGCACCTTGCCGTCCACGTAGCCGCACTCCACGCTCACACCACTGTCGTTCAATCTCTGCTTTTCCAGCTTGTAGCTGGAAAAGCAGAGGCTGAACGACAGTGGTGTGGTCGTGGAGTGCGGCTACGTGGACGGCAAAGTGCAGGTCTCCCGGGCCTTCGGGGACATCGCGGCCAAAACCGGGACACAAGATCCAAGGCCTCATGTGCACGCCGGAGGTCACAATCATCGAAGTTAAGGAGACCACCGAGTTCCGACCTACAGGGTGCCCATCGATATGTTGTCGCGTGGTGTCCGTCACGTCCCCGACGGCATGGGATGCTTGCACTTTGCCATCAAACATATCCGCATTCCAGATGACTCCAGTGCGTTACGAGTAGCCTCTGCTTCTTGAGCTCGATCTTCTCCTGGGAATGGTGGTGGCTGCCGGCGAGGACTCACACACCACTGTACGGCAGTCTCCCGCGCAAGTTGCCAGATGATGCTCCGGAAGGAATATGCTGGCCAAGCACTGCGTGGAAGGCATCCATCACGGCCTTCTCCCTATTGAAGCCAGATTGGTGGTCTTCTGAATCTGGCCCCGACGGACGTGCGCAGTCGCAATCCAGGAAAACGTTGACGAATACACGTGCCTGGCTTTGCTGTGTTCGACGGGCACGGAGGTGAAAAAGCAGCTGCACCGACAGCTACTTCGGCAAGTGAGTCTGAGCCAGTCCGTTGCCCATTTATGGCCACTGCAGGTCGATGCTCGGCATTGCCTCCCCTACCGTACCGGTCTTAAGCCAGCAGCCCCCTTGTCCTGGAGGCCACGGCACCCACACACATGCCTTGAACCGAGCCTGCACCGTACAAAAAGACGAATCTCGTCTAGGCCTCGGGACTTCACAATGATTCCATGGGGGGCCTTGAGACTGGTGTCCCGAAAACCCACAGAAGCCTCGAAGCTGGGATCCGAGGTCCGGGCTGCGTCGCAATGATACCTGAAGCTCTGAGGCTTTGATAGCGGAAGGGCTAGTGACTAGGGGAGGATTCATGGGGCCAAGGATGGGTCTAAGGAGGGCCTAAGCAGGACTTCGGGGTTGATATCGAGCTGGCCTGCTGTCCAACATGTATGTTCTCTACCTGCCACCTAAGCCATACACTCAGGACAACCGCAAAGCGACTGGCTATGCTGGCAACTGCTCGTTTGAACACTACTGGCCACTCCGGCCCTAGCTACCGGCGGGCTGGCCCGAGAAATTCTCATGTTCGAGAGGAATTCGACACAAGTCGCCGACGAAATATAATATAGGGGCCTTCATAATTGGAATAGGGTTTGGGGGTATATTAAGCTACAAGAAATAATACGGAGACCCTATTCTAATTATTCTCCGTAACTGCATTGCCTGTTGGGCTGCGGCGGGTTTCGGGATGTTGGGACTTTGAAGGGTGGTAACTGTTCCGGCTTTCGCAGCAGCAGCTTCCACAGCAGAGTAAAGACCCTCACAAGCTCGTTCAGCCAGTTGTGTAACATTTCGCCAGGACCATGCAGAGATCTACACATTAAACCCGAATCAAGTCAAGATAAGCGAAGTGAATGCTTAGATATTAACCTTCAAGCCCCTAAGCAAGAGTCAATGGACCCCGAGACATGAAAGACCTTGCATTCTACGCTCTGAAACCCCATGAGGCCCCGTACCAAAAAAAGAAAACCTAAACCCCAAAATTCTACACCCAAGGCACGTAGCCGGTGGTTGAATCACAGTACATACAACAACCTACCAACCCCCAAAGCCCCACCACCCTATACTAAGCCCTAAACCCTTCAACCATCAACCCTAAACCCTCAACCCAAAGCCCCACCACCCTATACGTAGTAAACCCTAAACCCTAAACTGACCCGTAAACCCTAAACCCTAAACTGGAAACCCTAAACCCAAAGCCCTAAACTGACCCTAAACCCTAAACGCGAAGCCTAAGCCCTACACCCTAAACCCTAAAGCCACCACCTGTTGAATCCGAGGCGCAGCAAGAGCTCTTTCAGCTCCGATCTCAGCTTCTTGGCATCGGCCCGGGCCTGGAGGAGGCAAAAAGCACGAGGAGATCATAGAAAATATTGATAAGACATTATAAGATAGTGTATCATAGTATAAGAGCGTATGACATAGTGCAAGATAGTAGAAGAGGGTATAAGATAGCATAAAGTAGTATAAGAGAGTACAAAGAGAGTATAAGAGAGTGTGTGTAAGAGGGTGCAAGAGGGTATAAGAGAGTGTAAGATAATAAGATAGTATAATGTAGTATAATTCAGTATAATGTAGGAGAATAATCTAAAAGGGTACGATCACATACTATGACACACACTACACTATGGGGGCTCTTGAGGGCCTTTGTCGATGAGGGGCACCACTTGAACGAGGATTGCGGCTTAGGCAGGCACTCGCCTGAACCCTCGGCCTTGGCCATATTGACCAAGGCCGTGCATGTTGCGGATTGGGGTTTAGGTTCAGGATTTAGGGTTTAGGTAGCAGAGTGACGAACCGAGGAGTTTTCCCCGGGTGAGTCAGGGTTTTGGAGCCGTAGCCCTCGCGAAAGCACTAGAAACCCATCCGCACTTGGCCTCTTCCGTCAGCTGTTTCTGCGGATCCTCGTGGCAAAGCAACATGGGGAAACGGGCTGAGAAGGGCGGGGGGGGGTGTTCAGAGGTTTCGGGAAAGTTTAGGGCTTTAGGCTTGAGGCGCGGGTCGCTGCCATTACCCTTCATGCTTGTTGATGCTCATACTGTCTCCAATTTTTGACTCGTCTTCTCACATTCCCTAGACCTGTCCAGACACAGACACAGCTGTTCAAGCTCTCGCGCGGCAAGCAAACCTGGTATTCGAAAGGAACAGTGGTACCCCACCCGAGTAAAGGATCTGGAATCTCAGCAACGACTAGTGACTAGGCGAAAAAACAGGAGACCCTGCAAACCAAGCATATCCTAAGCTAAGGACGCCAGGAACCCCCTGCAAGGGACTACAAGTTGAAAGAAACCCACCCATCTTCGTTCGAAAGAATCCCCCACAACCAACAGTAAACCGGATCTCCTCCGACATGATGGCTTCCTCCAGCTCCTTGCTTCCCCGGTTGTTTCACTACTGTGGGCGAGACTGGGGGACGCGGGCTTTCGGGTGTAAGTGGTGTCACTTCAGGAAAGTCTCGGGTTCAGGATTTGTGTGCTCACGGGAACCAGGGCTCGGCTCAGAATGATTGGGCTTTGGGAATGGGGCAGGGTCTTTGAAGCTATGGATACGTGCTACCAGTACTTCCGTTCAACTTCATCACCAACAGGCAGCAAGAAATACAACATAACATGAAACTGGGGCAAAGCAAGAACAGAGCTTGGCTGTTTCCAAAAACCGTGCACAAGCTTACCATCAAAGCTGAGACTGAGACACTCAAGACGCGTCCCAACATAATGCTATTCATTACGCCTATCTCAGACGATGTGACCTGATTTCCCGAAATTGGTCTACCCGGAGCTCGCATGAAGCTTTGTGATTTGGGAGTTGCAGCATCAGGGATCCAACTATGGGTCCGTACTTTGTTTGACAGGACCGTTAGGAACATCTCGTGACTGTGCAGGATTCAGGCAGCAAGAACTCTTGCAGGCGTTAATCAAGATCTTTCTCAGCGGCCATCCTACTGGATCGCATCAATGGTATGCAGCACAATGGTGAAAACAGTGTCCCTTGTCTGCACGAGCAGCGACCTCCCACCGTGCATCCACCAGGAACTCAGGCGCCAAAAAGCAGCGCGGCCCGCCCCATTGGGGCATCATGCATTTTTCAAGACGATGTCAAGTGCCCCAACCATCAACCACAGCATGTCTGCCAGACCAGCTTCAGCAGCCGACCTATAGTAGTGCTTCCCTGCTGTGCCGAAAGTGTGTAGCCATGGTGTACATGGCGCCCAATCAATGAATCAACCAGTCAATCAATCAGTCGATCAATCGATGTACATCATTGGAGGAAATCTGGCTTCAGGGCTTGAGCCAGATTTCCTGCAATGATGTACATCGATTGATCGACTGATTGATTGCAGCAGGGACCATATACTATCATGAAAGTCTTTGGTGATAGTATGGTCCCTGCTAAGGCTCGAGGCCACAAGCTTTCGTTGGTGCTTTTGTTGTCCCTCGGAGGCAGTTTGAACCCAGGTTCTAGACTCAAGAACGTGAAACTATTGAAATTCTTCACGACAGTCGCCAGTTCGAACTCGTAACCGGCGTTCGATAACCTCAACGTGGCCATGGCATTTCCACGAAAGCTCAACTCCGGGAACAGATGCATCAAGGTGTAGTCGACCTCCGCGTGAAAGAATGACTGGCATCTATTCTCTCACAACTGCGTTTAACTTGCCTGGCAAGAGATCGCATGCTTGAACTCACTGCGCCCAGCTTGTTCAGCTTATGCGTGTGTGTTTTCCCACAGAGGGTCATGCGCAGCAGATCTGCATCTTTGTTCAAGCATGCACCTTCAGATGGCATTTCCAGCAATGTGTTCAAGCTGAGCAAGGGAACTGGGACCTGCTTTGCTCGACCACATTGGAGCAGGCAGTCGCCCAGCGAAGCATAGTAGGATTTGGGCTGGTGGCTGGTCGCAACTACAGCTATCTAAGCACACTTGAGCGAGCCGATGCAGTGACACTCGGCGCACTCCATCACAACTGCAACTGCAGCTGGACCAGAGACCCGGGTCGGACACCGTAGAGCGCAACACAGCTGCGCCGGCAGACTTCGGCAGGTACCGACATGCCCTGCTCATTTCTGCCAGTGGCTGCCTTACTGGGGGTGAGAAGGTCCGTGATGCAAATGACCAGCATGTCCCAGCGAGGATCGGTGGCCTAGAGAGCACCGGCGGCCGCCCCTTGTCGCAAGCAACACTGGAGTTTCCAGCTCGAAAAGGAAACCTTTAGAGGAGAACGCCGCATGGTTTTGACTTTCGGGGGCTGAAGAGCCACACCGTAAATCCTAAGAAATGCTAGGGCTGAAGCAGACGCCACCAGCCACACAGGAAAATGTGTGCCGAATCATCGAAACTATGTTACACAAACACAAGGGTTTAACTGCTTCTTGTCGTTGGCTATCCGATCCTACACCCGATTTCCTAACAAATTAATTAGGGTTTAGGGTTTGGGGTTTAGGCTTGCTCAAACGCGTGCCCTGGCCGAATGAACCTCTGCACCCTTGTGCCTCAGCGGTAATCAGCTGATCGCCGTTGTGGTCCAAGATCTGGAAGAGGGGCATCGCAATCTCCTGGCTCCATCCACCACGTGAGAAGAAAGTAGTTTTTGTAGGATAGATCCTAAACCCTAAACCCTAAACCCGAACCCTCCAGGGTTACATTCTAAACCCTAAACCCCAACCCTACAAGCTTAGATCCTAAGCCCCAGACCCACACCCTAGCGGGTCAGATCCTAAACTCGAAGGCCACCACTTCTACCCCTCAGCACAGACCTTGAGCAGCCACGAAGATTCCTGATTGCAGAAACTCTTATCGTCAGTAGTATGGGCTTTAGGGCCTTGTTCTAGGTGTTTGGGGTTTAGGGGCTTGTTTTAGGGGTTTGGGGTTTAGGGCCTTGTTTTGGGGGTTTGGGTTTAGGGTTTAGGCTTTTGGTTTAGGGCCTGGGGTTTAGGGTTTAGGCTTCGGGTTTAGGGCCGGTCTAGGTTTTGGTTTAGTGTTTAGGGTTAGGGCTTAGGGTGCAGATACCCTTTTGGAGCTATCGTAAGGAACCCTTATGCTAGCCCCTTTGCACGCCGTAGAGGAACCCTCATGGCACAAAGTCTCCAGAGAACCCAATACCCCTCAATTAAGGAATACACTTTAAATGAGAATTTTCGGGCCCCTATAATTTGAGGTCTATATTCCTGAATTCAGGGGTACTGGGTTCTCTGGGTCTAGGAACCCTTGTACGAGCGCTTACAGGAGCGCTCCTTCGATTCCTAGCAGACCCAACCCGCCTTGACGAAGGAAGGCTCGCTAAAGCGATGTGCCCGCCAGGCGATGAACAGAAAGCACCTTGGCAGAATCTCCTGTACCAAGTCCAAAACCTTGAGATTCTCGAATGTTGGTGTGTGATTCTTAGTTTCGGGTGGGTTCAGGGGCTTGGTTTCTGTATGTCTACATGTACCTACACTTGATGACTCTCCCTGCGCAGATAATTCGCGGGAACTAAACACTCGAAAGGACACGGATGGTGAACTCCCCGTGTTTTCAAGCTCCACGCCACGCGGAAAAAAAGGAAAAGTCAGAGCGAAGGGCAGGTTGTGTGTTGTTGGTGCGAAGTCGTCATCGGCAACCGGAAGACAAATCTTGAATCCGCTGCTTGAAACTCCCGTTAAGACCGACGCTTGTTTATACAAAGGCCTCTTGGTAGAATTCCTTAGACGCAACCACCCCCCCAGGCGTTGCCAATCGGCAGCTGAGGCCTGAACTGCTCATCCGCACAGCGGTTTTCGCTCCACAACCTTCGAGCGTGGTTTAGGGACTATGGGCGCAGGGCTGAATTTAGGCTTTTAGGGTTTAGGGTTTAGGGTTTAGGGTTTGGGGTTCAGGGTTTGGGGCATAAGTTTGGCAGCTCGGAAAGTTCCTGTGACTGCGCGAGTAGCAGCCCTTGGACATCTCGCGTTTGGCATGTTTGTCAGCATCACTAGCAGTGGTACTACAAATATTGTGGCATAACTATGGTATGTTATGGCATAATTATGGTATATCATGGCATAATTATGGTATACTATGGCATACTGCAGTATATTAAAGCCAAAGCATATTCCCGTGCATTCTGAAGTCTCGAAGACAGGGCCCTGCTTAGGAACAGCTCGGTCGCCGTGATCATTGTCATCAGCATCATTATCAAGAAGGAGAAGCCTAGGGCTCCATGTACCTATGATAGCATATACATAGGCCCTTAAGTACCTCTATGGGAACCCTTTAAGGCCTAAGTATGTAAGGGCACGTGGAGCCTCGGGGAAGGTCTCGTACGCGGGTGAGAACAGTGCGTGTGGCCACCTAATTGCATCCACACCACGGTTGCTGCGCTGGGTTTCGCGACGATTCTGCGGTCGTCGTCCGTGCGCCGTGCCGAGACAAGCATGGCTACAAACAGCATCCTACAAACTACATGTCCAAGACACGAAATCAATTAGTTAATTCTGCCCAATATACATGTGAACATTGGGATCAAAGCGACCTTCATAGCAAGACCACCATTAATGCCTCCAGGCGGGATGGAAAGAGTGGAAGAAATCATGGCACTGGCAGAAAGACTTATGATACAAGTAGTCCTGACCGTAACATAAGTAGGCAAGCAACCCTGATGATGAGAGGTTACAAAATGCAACCACATACAACGTGCCCTGGACACTATCTCCAACCACCTTAAGCGACGACCAAATCACGGGGATTGCCAGGGCCTTAGGACTTTTGGACTTTAAGGTCCAAGGTCTCCGGGCTCCAGCTGTTGGAATCTTGGTTTACGATGTTTAAGCTAGACCCCCTCCTTGCAGCTATGCTGCGTCCAGAGCCGCCGGTACTCAGAACCCGAGCCCAGCAGGACACCTTCGTGCGGACATCGGCGGAGCGCCAGAGGCTTCTGAGACTGAGAACTATAAGTATGAAAGGGAGCAGAAAGATGATGACAATGGCGGTGATGAAGATGTCAAGAATAATAACACATGATAACACGCAACATGATCGATCAGGAACAGCAGCATCGTCATCAGCAGCACAACCCCATCACCATGGTCAGCATCAATATCACAACTGTCATGACGGTCATGGTGTGGCTCAATGATCATAAAGACGTTCACAGTGGCAGTTAGGCACCATGGTCAACACCATGACGATGGTCATAGTCACGATGAAGATGACGGTGGCCATGGTGATGTTGTTGGCTGTTGGTGATGATGATGATGACGACCGCGACTGCGACGGTTGTAGTAATGATGAAACTCAAGCACCCAAGAGTCCCAGCCTGGGTTCACTTCTCCCTCTGCCGTGCCTCTCAAAGAAGGGGCATGTCTCCGATAGAGACCGGGGTAGGATTCCAGCTGCACTATTGTGACGGCACCGTGCTGCATGCGTCCACGAGCAAAAGCCAATAACAATAAGATGAAGAACAATAATAATGCATAGTAATATAGTAATCTAGTAATAGTAACAGTAACAAGAGTAATAAGAGCAATAGTAGTCATTCAATAATAATAGTAATAATAGTAAACATGGTAGTAATAAAAAATAGTAACGAATAATGATAATAACACCGCATCGGCCTTGGCCTTCTCTCATTTCTCCCAGGAAGTCCGTGAGGTCCAGGGTGCCGAGCGCCTGCTGCTGGGGTGTCGGATTGAGTTCCGGATGCACGGAGAATGTTACGACTAAAGTCTACGATGCTATGCTATGCTATACTATACTAGTATTGTACTGTTACTATGCTATACGATACAATACTATCCTAGCTTAGACTAGGCTAGACTATACGATTACTATTGATATTACTGCTATTACTACTACCATTACGAGTACTACTACTACTACTACTACTACTACTACTACTATTACTACAACTACTACTACTACTACTACTACTATTACTATTACTATGACTATGACTATGACTATGACTATTTCTGTTACTGTTACTATTACTATTACTATTACTGTTACTATTACTATTACTTTCACTACAAGCATTACGTTTACTATACCACACTATGCTATGCATGACTATGCTATACTATATTAGGCTATTCTACTCATGATAATAATAGCAACAATAACAATGGGTTTCCGCGAAGTAAGCAATCAGTATCTGACGCCAATCAATCGTCGTCATCGTCGTCATCGGCATCACCAGGGTCTTCACCATCGTCACAGTCAACAGCAACAGCAACAGACGATCCGACGATCATCGCCACTGTTTAGCAAGGTCTCCTTTGCACTGTCGGCATGAAGGATCATGGACGAACTCCCAAACTTTCAGGGCTGGTAATTGCTTAGGCCCTTACATTAAAAGATTCATTAATTAATTACTTAAGCACCTACTTCGCATGTTGAGTTAGGATTGGGGGCTCAAGCCTTACTGTTTAGTGTTCAGGTTGGTGGGAGTTGTCTGGGGTGTTTGGGGTCTTGAGTTTCGGGCTTGCAACCTACCGGTGCGAAGAGACCCTGCAACCTAAACCCTACACCCTACACTGCACCCTAAACCCTAAACCCCAAGCCCTAAACCCGAAACCCCTAAACCCCCTAAGTTATTCCACCCTAGAGCGGCCTGCATGGTCTTGTCGTAGTTGAGCTGGCCCTGTTGGCCAGGAAGCTAAGGCGGGAGCGAAGAGTGGAGCTAAGAAGGCCTCCGTCATGGCCAGCTTCGGGGGGTGTTGTGTGTGATATGACCCCCGGACATCTAAAAAGAATACCTGACGAGATTATAGTATATTATACCTTATCGTGGTATATTATAGTATTTTATGGTATATTATATTATGTTATCGTATATATTTGGATTTTACGATGTCCGGCCGAAGTTGTTCGATGCCGAGACCCGTGGCCCAGACCGGAGGAGGCCCGAGAGGATGGGACTTCATGGGACGGGACGGTCATGAAGCCTTTCCCGATGTTCGGGGTTTTTTTGGGGTTTAGAGCTTGGGGTTTAGGGTTTAGGGTTTAGGGTTTAGGGTTTCGGGTTTCGGGTTTAGGGTTTAGGGTTTCGGGTTTAGGGTTTAGGGTTTTTCGATGTGAAGAAGTAGTTGTTCGTTGCTCGATGCCCCGGAGTCGGAATTCGATGCCCGTCCGGGCGACGCGCATCACCAGAAGCAGATATTCAGACTCATGGAACCCGGCTGTGAACCCCGGCAAAGCCTGAACCCTAAGCCTAAAGCCCCTCAAACTTCAAACCATCCCTAAGCCCTAAACGAATAACCCCTCAAACCATTCCATTCGAAACCCTGAACCCGGCTGTAGTTCTCCAGGCCTCGCCGGCGTTTCTGAAGCATTCCACTGCTTTGGTGGCAAAGGACAACTCAAGGGCCTGTCATTGTCTTCACGTACTCCCGGATAGAAGTACGGCTGCAAATACTTCACTGCGTACATGCCAGGCTTTACGGCTGGGTTTAGGACAGGGCTCGTGCAGAATTTTCGGGCCCCGGGCTTGACAAAACCGATGCTAAGGTTGGCTGAGTCGAAGATCTGCAAACTTTGAAGACCCCTGAGATCCTCGCCTTGCTGTGGGCTCAAGATTAAAGGTTGAGAGGTGACCTCCTGATGAATGCTTTGAGAACAAACCCTAAGCTCCCAAAACCATAATTAATATAATTTTTTAAACCCTCAACCTCAACTCCAAACCCTCAGCCCTACACTCCAAAATACGGGAAGTCCTGAAGCCTCGACTGTGCAATCAGAGGCGATTTAAATAACACCTGAGTGCATGACTGGGGTTTGTGGAGGTTCGTCGCATGAGACTTCAGATTGGGATTGAACAGCTGATACTCAAGTACTCGAAACTGCAGCCTGTGGATCTTTTGCGGGGTAGGAAGAGCCCAAATTTCTTCACATGGTTCTGTGGCGATGCCTCGTGGAACAGCAGGAATAGACCTGCGAGGCATCTATGGCATGCACTTGCAATATGAATCAATGGCGTCACTCCGTCTTGGAGCTCCGCTGGAAGCGGCTCGGGGGGGCATCCCTTTTAGGGAGCGGCTCCGGAATGTTCAGCGACACCACAATCACCGCTGCGTTGTCGGCCTT
>CAJNJA010015441.1:10642-37219 GCA_905231915.1 Symbiodinium necroappetens | reverse complement strand
CATATCCATATAGATGGTGCAATTACATATGTACAGGCAAACATAAACATGTACATCTACACATATGTCTTATATGTATGTATGTATATATATATATATGTATATGTGTATATATATATATGTACATGTACATGTACATGTATATGTATATGTATATGTATATGTATGTGTATATATATATACATATATATATATATTTATTTATTTATGTGCATGCACATGCGTATACATGTGTGTGCGCGCTTGTGTTTTTTGCATACAGACACACATACTCGCGATTTTACATCTGGTGTAGCGGATAAATGGGGCAGCATGATCCAAGATCTCTGCTCCAGGAGCAAGGGGACAAGCTCAACAAGGCGCGTGCCTTGCGGGCATCAGGGCGCTGCTTACTCGCCAGGGGCCCAGTTTCGATGCAGCTCGGACCTCGGAAGTTGTAGGGCCAACTGCGGCTTCGGGCAACCACCTTGCAACTGAGACCAAATAACATATGTGGAGAGAGAGAGAGAGAGAGAGAGAGAGCGAGCGAGCGAGCGAGCGAGAGCGAAGATGTGACGAAAATTCAGGCATCCACAAAGTACTGTCGTTGGAGTATCGGGGGAGTCATATTTCGGTTAGTCCTCTCATTATATCAAAAAATATCTAAATAAAAATACCCGACACTCGAACAAACAATTTCACACCCCCTGAAAGCCCCATAACATATGGGGGGCCAATAGGCCGGGGGGTCTGACACGCCCCCTATGCCCTGGGGAAGAAGAGAGAGCGAGAGAGAGAGATAGAGGGAGAAAGAGAGAGAGATGGAGAGAGAGAGAGAGAGAGGGGGTAAAGTCGCCTGGTGGGGTAGGGGTCGGACATACCCCTACTCTCCCCACCTGGAAGAGAGAGCGAGAGAGAGCGAGAATTAGATCCACACTAATTAGTCTGCATATCATTGCACATTTTGGTGTTGTGCTAGTTTCTGATACAGCTTTCCC
Organism: Symbiodinium necroappetens; assembly: GCA_905231915.1. Lineage (NCBI taxonomy): Eukaryota > Dinophyceae > Suessiales > Symbiodiniaceae > Symbiodinium > Symbiodinium necroappetens. The sequence continues at coordinate 36,242 of CAJNJA010015441.1, read as the reverse complement.
ATGTTCATGAGGCTGACAGGGTAGCATGGGGCTGTGCGTATTGGGGTAGGGGGGTGGGGAAACAGGTTTATTTTTGGCAGAGCTCTCCTGTCCTTTTGCCGCGCTTTCTATAGAGCATGTTTTGTTTTGCATGCTGGGTCGTGATACCCTGGTCCGGATAGTGCGGCTACGGGCTAGCCCTTGGGTCCACGAACCCACTGCCCACAAATCGGGGTATCCCTGCCAAGAAGCTCTCTCAGCCCTCCAGAGCCAAAGTCTCCCGGGCAGAGCGTAGGCCGGCGGGAAGACAGCAGCTGGAAAGCAGCAGGTTCAGGCTGGATGCTGTCGGCTGAGTATGTTTGGGGTTGGAGTTGCCGGGTCGGGCTTTTGTGGGGGTTGTGTGGTTTGGCGTTTGGTTTATGTAGCTGTCTGGGTCAGCTTCGAGATATAGCGTTGGGGCCGGGGACATGGGTTCCGGCTCGTTTTGGCTTGAAGCTCATGCTCGTGTTCGAGGTGTCTTTCAAATTCCGCCAACATATTTCAGCTCCCGAGATTTTTTCCGTTCGGGCCGGAAAATCGATGAACTCTGCGTGCATAGAATATAGAGCCCCAACAAAGCACGAGCTAAGATGGTGCATTGAGAGTGTAAAGTGACGCAGGTGTCTGGTAGACTTATGGCGATCCGATACTGCAGTTGTTAGTTGATAGAGAGATTGCCAAGTGCTGCGGCCTCATGAAGTGACGGTGAGAGCCAGCCGCCATCGGAGCCTCAGTGAGTGGACTCGGCGACGCCTGCTTCCAGAGAACTGTCCCAAAGAGCACGAGCTACATGCCCAATCAGCCGCGGGTTGGGAACGTTTGTCTTGAACAAGGCATGGTGAAAGCAATCAAGAAGCTTGGGTCAGAATGCCCAGAAGCTCATGCCTACTACATTGAAAAAGTGACCATGGCTGACAACAGCATAAGAAGTAGCAAAAACAATACTTGTCATGGTAAAGAGAAGAAAAGCAGTCGATCCGCAGGCGGCGATAGAAATCTTCAGGGATGAGGGCGCCAGAAGGTGCCTTGGCCCCTTGAGTGTCGATTCTCTTTGTCCTGGAATTTCCAACCCTGTCGACAATCGTTGTGGTAATGAGACAGATATACTTCGGGAGCAGTGCGATCCTCGAGGCCCACACCATTTTGTCTGCTCCCCCCCTGTCATGTTTCAGCAAACCGGAAGGCAAACATAGAACACTCACCGCCACGTCGAACTCGGCATCGTCAAGTCGAAGAAGGCGTAGATTCCTTTGTCGCTAGCATAAATGTGCCGGGATTGTTAAACAGCAGCCGCGTCTTGCCTGGATTCATCCACTTCCTGTTACGTGCAATAGGTGTAATTTGCCTACTGGCTCAACTGCGACAACGTTTTCTGAATCACAGGTTGGGTGCTCCCAAGGCTTCCATGGACTAAGGAGTAGACGGCTGCCAGGGTGGAATCCTCTTTGCCTTGATCTGAGAGTTGTTTGTAAAGGTATTCGGGTGCAGTGGTGAAGATGGAGAGGAGCACATGCATGCCTGGAGTCTGGCCGTAGCAGATGCATATGCTTGGCACCTTCAATGGATGCCTAGCCCCCCGGCCATTTGCGCGTGCTAGACAAGAATCGAAGTCCACCGGGCTGCTGTAGCAGGCATGCAAGCCGGTCGAATTCGAATCGCCCATCGTAGCCGAGGGCAGGTTCTGAGATTCTTAAGCAAAACGCGAACCTGCAAGAAGACGGTCGGAGACTAAAAGCCCCTTCACGACAAGGTCCAGGCGAGGGTGGCATTAGAGCTTTCAGTCCCTCCATCCTGCTCGGGCGACAAGCCCAAATCCTCTAATGTTTGCAGCTATGTGGTTCCTGAGCTCGCTCGACATAGCTCGTCCGGAGATACACAGAGGCCCAAACTCCAAACCCAACGCCAAACGCGCCACGCGTTCGACTTTCGGGTGGCTCCGGGTTCAATATGTTGTGTCGCTTTGTGCAAGCACCCAGTTCACCCTACAGTACACTTCAGGTCACACTGGGCCATGCCTTTGGAAGGCTAAGCATGCAAGGTACTGTACGGAAACTCCTTTGCTGCCGCTGCCTTCTTCTACGATTGTGTCGAGATTTGCGGGGCATCGCTGTCAGACCGAGACGGCCGGCATATCTGCCCTCACCTGACCCTATCACAATGGACAAGGATCTGCAGCGTCAACTGCGACAACTCATCTTCCAGTGTACATCAAAGTTGCTGACATAATATAGGACTTGGGCATTGCGCCACGTATTGCGAACAAAACGCGGATACAAGGCTGGAAGCAGAGGAGTTCCTGGCATTGTCGGCCGATGCCTTAGCCGATGTTGGGGTTCGTTGGGAATTTAGGGCTCTCATATTAATGCTGTAAGTTTGAAAGGCTTGTGCTGCAGGGCTTCGGCTTCTGGGTCCGGGTCTTGCGGCTTGCGGTTCCGGGGGGCGGCCTGTAAAAGGCAGAAGCCGGCTGTAGGGCTCAAGAGCTCATACAAAGTAGGAGATGCGGCTTCGTGAAGCCTGGGCCTAGAGGCTCATGTAGCTTGAGGTCGCTGCTCAAGTTCCACCCTGGCCAATTAATTTTTCCCCAGGATGCATAAAGCCATAAAGCCTTCAAGCCCTTTAACCCCTCGTCCCGTGCCCTTCCCCGAACCATGGAACACTTCCCATGAAACCCAGCGACCGAGCCGAGGAGTACCTGCTGCTTTCTGGAAAGGCCAAAATCGTTGGGCACCCAAGGTCTCTCCACAGGGGCAGATCTGCCATAAACCCTGAGCAGGTACGTAGCTACCTGAAGAAATTTGACTACATGGGCAGATGCCCGCACTGACACTCAAATCTGGATTTGCATCTGTTCTACTCCCTGCCTTTTGGACCACATGCATCCCCACAAAGCCCGAACATTCAAGAGCCCTGTGAAGAAAACGAAAAGAAGAAAGGACAGTTTGAGAGGGAGTTACAGGAGTCATGAGGTTAAAGCCGCCGGAACTCCATGTCGGGGGCGTAGGTAATACACCCATGGCACTTCCAGTTCCCCTCCGTCCCAAGCTCGAAACACCAAGCATTTTGGCCCTGAGCATTCTGAAGGTGCCAGACATACCCGAAGCTTGAAGCAAGCCCACCCCGAAACCCAACAATCCAGCCCTGAACTGAAGTTGATGTTTTGCAAAGTGCAGCGTCCTGGCTGTTGGGTTGTTGATTCTGGCTTGTTTGAGGATTTGGTCAGATGCAGCGTGACTCGATGGGAGCTATTCTGTTGTGCTTCAGACGGGTCCTTGGTGTTTGTTGCTTGATCGAAGGCTGCGAGTTGTCCTTAAGTCTTGGAGTTTTACTGTTCGGGGCCACGAGCAGTTCCAACATGAGGAACGGAGGCGGAATCTGATCATTATATGAGCCTCTACATTGGACTCATACTCCCTTTGCTTTCGCAACAGAACATAGACTCTACCCGGTCCCGGATCGCCTCGTCTGCAAGGATCCCCGCCCCATTGTGGAACACGCTCGGTGAACTTAGTCATCTTAGTCTACAACCCATAAGATGCATGTTGGAAAGGCAAAACCTGAGCCAGGAAACATTGCCATTGGGAGTTGCAAGTTGCTCAAGGTTGCTGGCATGGTTGTTTAGCATTCTCACACTGCTCAAGCCGGTATGCTGCAGGGGAAAGCAAGGCGTTCGGCGGCAATCATGGGCATCTGGCACAGCCGCCAGCCATACTGATCGCCCGACACCGCCCATGCTTGCAGTTCCTGTCCCGAGCCATGGCGCCGCAAGAGTGCCCAGCCTGCACTTGACTAGACAGCTGCTGAAACGCGTGTAAAGAAAAGGGCTATACTGTCTAGCCTGGCAAGCAAACGCAAAGTCCTCTCAGTGCAGAATCCATTGCTAAGAGCTTCGGAGGCATGGCAGCCTAGAGTGACAAGAACCAGCCCGTGCCCGCAAAAAGAGCCAGGAAGAAACCCGTCAACGCGTTTGCACATCAGGGGTATCGACAGTTAAAGGTGTGAAACTCTTTCTTCACGAGCTCGAGAATCCGAGAACGATGTATGCAGCCAGTTTTCACTAGCCCTACTGTGTTCATGTCTAATCCTGTTGCTTGTGTTTTTGTTTAGTGCTGCTGCTGCTGCTGCTGCTGCCGCTGCTGCTGCTGCTGCTGCTGCTGCTGCTGCTGCTATTGTTGCTGCTGCTGCTGCTGCTGCTGCTGCTGCTATTGTTGCTGCCGCTGCGGCTGCTGATGCTGATGCTGATGCGATGGATTCGTCGACATCCTCCTCGCCGCAGCGCCATTGTCCCACTACAGGTCGCATTGTGGCATTGTACGACATAGACTCACTGTATCATAGCTGCACGGCTGGTTATTTCGCACCTTTCTGACCCATGGTTTCTGAGTCAAACCGTTACCAGAAACACGGAGTTGGCTGTTTCTAGAACTCTGAAGTCGTGCATCATGTCATTATGCCCAGTGTCACACGTCCTGAGGTGGCGTCCCCAAGAGGGAGTCAGGCCCTGCGCGAAGCCGACCTTTTCAGGAACTCGGATCAAGAACCCTACACTGCGTGGCCCCTAGCCGAATCCGTAAAGAGAGACCCAAGCCAAGAATCCAAATCTGCAGCGATGTAGAGCCATCGAGGAATGAAGGCACGCATCGCACAATCGAAGCCCACCTTTGCAAAGCCGAGCCAGCAACGATGCGGAACTGCCAACTTATTGAATTCCTGGATGGAGCAGACGCCAAATTTCTTAATCGGAAGTCCAGACGGCAGCAGCTACAAGAGTGCTGACTTTCTTAAAAAGGTTCCTGCGCCGACCATGTTCGTTCACAGACCCTCTTGTTGTGCAGAGAATGCAGAGCAAAGGCATGACTCAGGGGACAGTATTTCATTAGCGCAGGTAGTCGCAACAGCCAGGATCTAAGTAGTGAAGTTTTTCACACCAAGCATGCTATGGTCTGTGGTTGAGCCCTCTTGACCCCGTAGCCCGAAGGACATGCTTGCAGCTTCGGACACAGCAGCGCGGCCTGCCAGCAACTGTTGGTTGGGTCCTTTTGGCCTCAACTTGTGTTCTCTTGTATATTATGCCGGTGGCTAGGTGCTTGGTGGAAAAGGGAATTCAGGATAAACAAGGTAGGGATGCTCTTGGCATTGGTGAAGCACTGTACTTTTGGTGGGCTAGGTGGCTTGTTCCGACAGGGTCTGTTTGCGCGTGCGAGTTTGTGACACGACCCTAGGCCCTACAGTCCCTACAGCTCCACGCTCTAAAGTGTCTTAACCCGGGCTAAGTTCCGCCTTCCCGAAGGGGCCCGGCTCCTCGCCGACACACGCCGCGCCGGCAACGCAGTTGAGGCTACGACTCCCCAGCAATTCGAAATAATTCGTTGCACTGAGACTTTGAACTGCTTTCGCGATCAGGTTTCGGGTTTGAGACTCTATGGGTTTCGAGGCTTCTGGTTTTTGAAGCCCGTCGCGCGCTAAGGGCCCGCGCCCTTCGGTGTCGCCCTATGGGGCATTATGGTTTCAGATTTCTTTGGCATTGTAAGTGAGTTGTTCTTTATGCTCGCCGCGCTGGGACAGCGTGCCTGGACCCGAGACCCTAAAGTTGCGCAAGCCTTCCTCAGAAAGCATATTTTGAAACCCGAAACTTCCGAAACCCTTACCTTATAAACCCTAAACCCAAAGCAGGAGACCCCGGTCCCGGTGGCTTCGGCCTAGCCAGGCGGAGTTCAAATAGAAAGCCCCTACATTCTGGATCCTTTTGAGAGTCCTTCTGAGAGGGGTAGCCTTAGTTTGATCTCAACAAAAAGCCCAATCATCCCAGAAAGAAAAGAATGACCAGATGTAGCCTCCAAAGACCCCAAACCAAACTCCCAAAGACTCATCCTTACGCCCGCGACGCGGAACACCAAACCGCAGCTAGAACTCCGGTTGCGGACTTATTTTATTTCGTCTAGCTGTGACCTAGTTTTAGTTTGAGGTGTTGGTATGGGGTTGACAATCGGCCGCGGATATGCTTGTGCTTAAAACTTGGCGGGTGGCCTGGGTTTGGCATAGGCACTTATGAATACGTGGTGGTTGTCTTGGTGCGACAGGCGATTTCCAGCTACAGTTGGACCAGGAAGCCGCGCATGCCTTGAACGAGCATAAGCGTCGAAACCCCGACCCTGGTCCCTGTGTCGTGAGCCCACATGCCTAAACCCCGAACCCAAGTTCGACTGCACAAAGCCTCGGCCTTTAAAGCTGCATCTCTGATCCGTGAAGGCTGCTGACATAGCTCTGATCTTCGCTACTCGGCATGAGCTGGGCTGATTTCTAGAATTCTCCCCAAGTTTATTGTGGGGGTTAGGAAAAGGGTGTCTTTACACTTCCTCTCAAAGGTGACTGAAGGTAGGTCGTTACCGTTTTGCGCACTTGTGTTTGTAACACGACACATATTTGAGGCAGTCCATAGGAAGCCGATATGACTGAGTGAATAAAACCTGAACCGAAGCTTTTCCTAGGCTCCGCAGGTGCATGCAAGTACACCATATAGATATGCTCGCTTGCATGAATAGATGGATGGATTGTCCCATCTTGTCTCTATTCAGACTGATAGAAAGCTGCAACGTAGTCGACAAACTCACTTGTGAGCACGAAGCCACGAGACTGAGCACAGAGGCCTTTTCCTGAAGCCCTGAAGCTGTGAAGCTCGATCGCAATCCCAAAGCAGCTCAGAAGGCCTTAGATCGCACCGACTTCGCGCTGCAGCAGCTGAGGTGGCTCTCGGTTGGGTTCGGGGTTGACGTAGTTTAGGAATTGGTAAACCCTGTACCCTAAGATTGTTTGGGCAGTTTGGCACAGGAAGCTTGGCATAGGTTTGAGGCAGGGGCCACTTCTTTTGCCGCTCTTTCCTCCTTGCTATTTGCTAACACAGCATTCACCTCCTCCGGTACTTTGGGTTGCAACACCACAATGAACAGTGAAGAACTTGAATTGACCTGCCTCAGACCTTCGCAAGCAAAACCCCGCAGCAGGTCCTTCAAAGGAAGCGAAGCACTGCCCCTTGACACGCCGCTTGAGCTGCGTTTATCTACGCTCGTAGTCTTTGTTGCCCCGCACTCGAGTGCTGTCCAGAGTGTCTTTCCTGTCTCAATTCAAGATGTGTTATCGTTGCTTTTGGGTCGTAGACCTCCGGGGGTTAAATCTTGTTGCGTCGTTGCGGGTGTGGGGGGTAGGTTTGGTTTAGGCATGTACAGTCTCGGGTTTGAGGATGGTTGAAGCCTTCGGTTTAGGAGTTTAGGTTGTTCCTCGCATGCTCGGCACGTGCCATTTGCGCGAAATACTGCGTGTCATACACGGGCCCGAGTAATTGCCAATACTGTCCTTTAGAGTTCCTGAATACAAGTATACTATCTAATCTAACCCGACACCCAGTTTCAATGATTAAGGCTCCAGGGTTTGGAACCGAAGTTGGTCACGTCGTTGGAAGCACTTGCCCGGCATCTCATACTGCTCGGTGGTCTTTCTCTAGTCTACTAGTTGCGTTCGGGATGAGACACCTATAGGCTTGTAGTTGAAGAAGCTGGCACACCCTCTGTCCTTCTCCATCGGAACTCAAGGCCAGTGCGCTTCTGGGAGGACCGCGACTGGCGCGCGAGGTCAACAAAGTCCCAGCAGGCTGCACCTGCACGCCTTCGGGCTTGCTTGTTCGGCAGACGTTCCGGGCACATCGGATTGGTTGTGTTCTTTGCGGCTTGTGCGGCTTCTGCAGCTGTTCTTCTTGTAGCCACCGACTGTGATGCCCTGAGCTTTCTCGCACATAAGAAGTTAGCAAAAAAACTGAAACCACGGGTTCTTCGTCATCCTGTAGATGTTTTGGTGGCTATGTGGTGTTTCTTCTTCTGCAAAGAAGTCTTAAGAAAGCATCACGCCCGGGGGTTTGCCCTGACGGGACAGGTAGTCCATACCAGGAACTGGTAACAGGAACCAGGTCTGAGACCGTAACAGAAACCGCCTGGTTCCCATAGCACGTTCGGCGCAGCACATGGTAACAGAAACCAGTTCCTGCGGGACCCTCCTGTCCGATCGTGACTGTTGTGTCGGCTCCTGAACTCAGGGACCGCCTTTCGGTCCTTGAGTTCTAGAGATTCAGACCCCTCAATCTCGTCGAAGGCTAGACATTCCGCTAATTATTCGGCCAGATGCCATGACCCTTGTCAATTATGGAATCAGACTTTGCTGTGGAAATGGAGGTTTCTAGCCTTGCATGAGATTTGCCTTCAAGCAGCGGCACTACCTCTTGCCCTTCCCCATGGCCAGCGGTGCTGGCAGCGCTGGGGTTTAAGGTTTAGGGCTTTAGGGATTTCGGCGTCCTGACAAACAAATGCCAGCATATGAAGACAAATGAAACGAAGAGTTCAAGCATGCATCACTTTGTACCTATGAAACTACAGCACATGCACATGGCAGCTTCTGCCTGCATGTGAAGAACTCGCATAAGATTGGTTGTGTGTACGCGCTCGGTATCCATGTAGCAGCACAGACCTGTATGGGTGCGCGTCCCTATGCATCGATGTCTTCATGCGTGTCTTATCTATTTCAGGCTTGCCAGCGGGGAACCGGTTTTCGGTCCTCGAATGTGCGAGCATAAAAGCCTCCTGCCCGCTCCTTCTTGGTTTCCGTTGGCAGTTCCCGTGCCTGCCCTGTTCACGCTACTTCGGCAACCGGATTCCTATTATTATACCACGGCCGCGGATTTCCGTACGGTGTGTGGGGCCGATTTCCGTTACTCCCAAACCGGTTGCCGTTACTCCCCGCAACCCATCACACCCCAAACTCTGAAGCCACAAAGCTTAACTTCGTGAGAACAACAAACCCTGAAGATCGAGACTCAGAAGTTGCAGACTTATGAGTAAGATCGCGATGAAGGGAGTGCATCAGGTGCTGGCGCAACGGCGCAAGCTTCGTGAGGCAAGGCATTGAAGGTTTCGGAGTTGGTCCGTGTACCATATCGGATGTAAAAAGTCGCAATACCAAGCATTGTCCAAGCCTTGTCGCATGGCAGAATTTTCTGATGTATCGAGCGGGTCCTTATATGGAGAAGAAAACAGCATCCGGAGCTCGCATATGCAGTGACCTGTCGTATCGTACTTACTTGTCATGTTTCATTCTCGTTGACGTCTCGTGGGTTTTAGTGAGGACTTACGTTCGGGTTCCGGAGGTTGCAAACTTACAGCACTAGGCCACTAGGCGTTGTCGTCGAGCCATGTCGAGCCTAGGTTCGAGGATTTTTTGCCCGTAATTGTGAGAGACAGAAATCAACTTGCGGCCAAAAAGCCTGGCGGCAGGACCTAGATGAGCAGTGGTCGCAAGCGCAAACTGCTGGGAACTCGGGTGGTCAGGGAAGGGAGGGGATTTTGAATCGGATCACACCTCCAGTGTCTCAGAATTTCAACGCCCGAAAAGCTTCTAGATTCTAACTTCAACCCTACCTGCTCTTTACTTCCCCCCAGGCATTGAACCGCATTCGCGCCTGCAGCACGCTCTGCGGAATCGCCGGCGTCGTGGCTCAAGGGCTGCTTCGGTTCCAACGGTTTATGCTGTTTTCGGACTCGTTCTGCCCACGTGGGCCGCATCCGTTTGATTCTTTGGGTGCAAGACGAGCGTGCTCGCAGCAGTGGCCTCTAGAATCAGCTTTGGGTTTCTGCGAGGTTCAGCACATAGTGCAGATGGAATGTGGTCTCGGAGTGGAGTGTTGGACAGAGGTAAGCATTCTTGGACCAGCCGCAAGCATTGCAGCTCTGTACTTTCGGCGGACAGAAGTAAATTCTGAACGAACAGCTTTGAGCCTCTGAAGCGAAGGCGAAGCGACAAAGCCGAAGATCCCGAACAACTGAAGATCCCCATCGACTGGGGCTTCCAAAGCGAGTTTCCCTGTGAGGCTCGTAATTATCGGTCCCGCGTAGAGCGCCTCAGTGGACTGGCGCTTCTGGGTACCTCAAGAGAAAATCCGAGTTCACCAATATGTACAAGAATCGCTTACGCTTTCCCTGCGCTTTCCTTCCCAATTGTGAATGTATGTAGTTATGCATGTACCTCATGAAGGTGAAGGCAGTTCTCGGTGCCGGGACCTTGCCGCCATTCTCGAGCGTTGCGAATCAGCACTGAAGCTCGGAATGAAGCCAAGATGGCTGTTTTGCTTTCTTCACCGGTTTGGGGGTTAAGGACCTTCGGGGTTCTTTGATTCTTTCTAATTGTAAGTCGTGTTAATCGTGCAGCCCGTTGTTGGCCATATTCTTTTGACAGCACTGGCACCATGAGCCAAAAGCCACGAGGCTGCAGAGCACTTCCAAGTGTGGCACTGCGCAGGAATGGGCGACCAGAGCAACATGTTTGAACATGAATTGATTTTTTGCGTCAGCTTCTCTCGCGGTTGAAGGTTACAGGTGAGGAGCGGGCATTGCGTTGAAGAATTCAGCAGGCTATGGCACTAGCTGCATTTGCTGGTTAGGCCGCGAGGTGGTTTCTGGTTTGCCCTACAGAAGCTTTACCAAACCCCAAAATTCACCAAGAGCGCCATCAAAGCCTTGAACTGTCGTCCTATGAGAACCCATTAAAACTCAGAAAGACTGGATGTCGGCGGCAGGATCTGGCAGACGACCGCCCAGCCGAAGCCCGGTTTGAGGCTGCATGGTGTTGGGGTTCCGGTCGGAGTATATTGTTACAGTGCCGGATTAAGAAATATAGACTATGTCATGTTTGATACATAATATACAGGTTTGGGTTCAGCAAACAGGGTTCAGGCTGGAAACACATAGAGTGATTGACCCCCCCGCCGGACCTGCTGACTTGTCCTCGTGACACCTCGTGATTACACCAACATGCAAGACGCTCTGAATCGCACATCGCACGAGACAATCTCACTCGAGGCTGCTGAGATACCGGACTCACAAAAGTTTGTTGAATCTTGCCGCGCGAGGTTTCTCAATCCCTCCAGGAGCTAAAGAAAGCAGACCGTGGCAGGAGGACAGCAACAAAGGAAGAATGCAGACGACATCGACAAGCTACTGCATCACGGATTGGCCTTTCGCTTTAGTGTGCATTGTCCAGCCTTCATCCAAGTCCAATGTCTGCATCTGATGCAGAAATTGGACTTGGATGAACTCTGTGCCCTCAACAACGCAAAGCAGAGGTTTCAAGATCCGCGCTTAAACCCCGACTATGCATAGTCCAAGCCTGTCACGAGAGTTTTTGGCTCCCGAAGCTGTCGTCGAAAGAGTTTGCAGGGTCGAGGCTCCGGAAGCAATGCCCATGTGGCCTTTGACAGGTGTTTCTGGATTCTGTGCTGCCGGTTCTCCTGGGAGAAGAGCTTCGAGCTCAGGACCGCGGCACGGTGACCGTATAAGCTTTCTGGTAAGCTGAGAATTCCCTGCTCAGGGTATCAAACAGTTGCTTGTTATCCCTTGACAGAGGCAGAAGGCAAACACGGGCAGTGCCACTTTGCCACAAGGCTTTCTGCGGGAGACACTAAATCACTCACGACTCAAGTAGCCCTGGGCCTCACAGCTTACGGATCAGCAGTGATTGGCGTTGTTCGAAGGTCAGGCAGCTGCAAATTGAAGTGGAAATCCGAAGCGCCAAAAAAAATAGACTGACCGCGGGACGGTTGTTTCGGGACTCATGCTGCTGTAGGCACGCAGTATCATAAAATAAACATGCCTATCTGTAACATTCACACCGCCAAGAATCGCACAGTAGATCGGCTTCAACTTCTTCCAGCTCACGATCTGCAGCATGCAACTCGTCATAATCATAAATCATGGGTGTTAATAATCAGCATTTCTGCTTGTGCTTGCGTCAATTTTCACATACCATGCAATGCTTAAGTGTTTTTGCATCTTCTATTGCCTGAAGGAATCCGGCGGACTTCCTGGGGCCGATGAGGAGGCAGCAGACAAGTAGGTTGCTCCGGTTGAACCCTCAAAGCTTTGTGACTGAGGACTTTGCAGGGTGCGCTTCTTTCGGCTGTACATCAGTACGAGCCGTGACACTGCTATCCTTCCGCTCAGTCGAAACATAGCGCTCTGGCCTGCGCGGTGCTGTGTTCTGCTATAGCTACCACGTTTGCCAATACTGCGAGCATGGGTTGCGCTGGATCTACATGCAATACTGCTGCTGCCTGTAGTATAGCTCTTTCTGCTCTTCTTGCCTTTGACTCTCATAGAACGTGCTACTGCTTTCCAGCTGGCTCTTTCGCTACGGATGTTGATGCTAATCCATGTACTGAGTGGCTGGCATTGTCAGGATGGCAGATGGTCCTATCGTTATCAGACGGTACCAGTGTTGATTTCGCACGTGTTGTATGATTGTCTTTGTTATCTTGTTTTTGGCCCGCTAACATCACACATTCTGTCATTCCTGTGCTGCCCTGTCGTCCACCGTAGAATCCTTCTGTCGCTGTTTCACTTGTGGCTTCTTGTTATGTTCTTAGATTCGGGTTTGCCTGTTACTTTTGCTTGCGTGTCTTTTTTTGTGCTGCAATCACTCTTTTGCTTCATCTTTTTCCCGCTACGGCTCCCTCTTCAGCGGCCCCTTGTTGCGCCTGCGATTGCCAAAATTGCTAGAGCAGCAGGTGGGTGGAGGTTTTGCTCACATAGATGAATTCAGGAATAAAGTCCTTTGTGGTACTTTGCTTGGGTCTCTATGTCGCAAGTCTGCTTCGCCGTTGAAGTTGCGGGATGGTTAGTTGTTTCTCCGTCCCTCTGTATTCGCTGTTTATTAGCTTTCTGCTTCGAGTGGGCTCGAACTTATTATCACAAGCATGCCGTGGTAGGTTGAGTAGTGTGATCCTCGCTGACAACACCTATTGAAATCCTGGGAAAGAGGCCGCAAAACTGTCCGAAATGAAGCATCATGTCCAATAAAACGAAGCTTGAAAACTCTCGCTTGTAATCCTCTACTAGCTTAAGGTTGACGATTGGCTGACAAGAAAGTGCAAACGGTGCGCATTATAGATGACACCATCTAAAGTGCCCAAATCATGGTTTGCAGTACAGAGGGTCACCAAAGGAAAGGCAGTGCAACATCGTTGGATTGATCTCGGCAGGCACTGGCAGCCTACTTCTGCCTTATTCCCCCCAATTAGTGGCATTCTTGTTGGTACATCCTTGATCCATATTGCTCCGCCTGACTTCGGGCTATCCTTGCCTCATCGGTCCGAGTATTCGCCCAGAACCTCCTTGGAGATCCCAGTGCTCGAGTTAGAGCGTATCCGCTGTAGCAACGTCAGGAGGTTCGCTTGCGTCTCATGCTTCAAGACTTGACGCACCACAATGTGCCTCGGCTTAGCTGAGGCTTGGGTCCTAGGTGTCCCAGGAAGGACATGCACATGTCGGTGCTTTCGTCAGCATCACAGACAGGTCTTCAATCCTGATACGCTGAAGCATCAAATGCGGAAGCCTCATCCCGAAATGCGGTAGTACCTAACTAGCAGAAGATATCTTCAAAGCTTGAGATCACAAGCTTTACCCAATAAGCTCTACACCGTAAGGCCGTAAACGTGAAAGCCTTACGGCACAGTCGTCGGTTAAAGGACCCGAATGCTGTCCTTTGAGCCGGCCAAAGAGTACCATCGTCATGGCGCTGCTGCTGCTGCTGCTGTTGCTGCTACTGGTTGTGATAAGTTGCACGAGCGTTTGTTCCTATCATCGGCAAAAGCAGGGGAAAACACTGGCCAACCAACGTTTACAGCTTGCAGTCACAGACGAGATGGTAATCGTAGCACTTATTGCGAACGCAGTGCTGGCAAAAGATTCGTCAGAAAAAGCGCCGGAGCATTCCCAACGATAACGCTGCCATCATCAAGTGCAGCGGCCATCTGTAAAGCCGTAAGCCTCAATTTTAGTTCTGATGTCTCGACAGGAAGCTTTGCACCGTGAGATCGAGGAGCCTTGGTGGTCGTTTGAGCCGTTCGGGCTTTTGGAGGTGTTGCAGGCACAAATAGTGCTTTTAGGGTTGATGGGCTTTGGATTTGGATGCTTCAAGCGGCAGGACAGTTTTGAAGTTCGATGCTTCGGCTGCAGGCTATTTGTGTCACTTCTGTAAGTGTATATAATGAGAGCTCTTGATAGGTGTTACACTGTCCTGGCGAATGGAGGACTGGGGATTTGTGGGCTGAGGGCCGAAGCAATATGTTGCTGCCTAGTTCGACTTTAGCGCTGCTTGTGCATGACTAGGAATTAGCTCCACTAACTCCCGGATCCCCACAGTGCCCATCGCAACACGTTTGCTGTAACGCACATCTCTTGGAAGCGTAACCAGGGCGTTGCTTAACCCTATATAATCGATAAACTTGAGATACCCTAAAGCCAAAGCATCTTTGGGTTCAGCTGGATCCCGGTAACATGCCAGGAGCAGCAGCGCAACCACCCGAAGCCTGAGAACTCCAGAGACGGCCAGGGGGAAATCTGAATGCGTGTGTCTGGCTTTCCATGTTCCCGCATCAGTCGCTCATGGCAGTCATAGCAGGACTCCCTTCTGTCTATCTGCGAGAAGCCAGCATAAGATGACACATGCAGACACTGGAGTCAACAAACATGAAGCAAGGGCCGCACGGGTTTAGGTGCATGTGTACCATGACGTCGACTTGAGTGCAATTCGCCGCAAAATACAATACATGCCATACCTAAATGCATTCATGCCTACATACTTCCCTACCCACGCTTCATACATTGCATACATTACATAAAATACATAAGTTGCATTGCCTCTCTTCCCGGCTGCCCGAAACCGCATCGCTGCATAAATGTTGCCTTTGGGAATCTTTGGGGCGTATATCGTTTGGCTTTTCGTTTGTGCATGTGCTACTGTCAGCATCTCGGGTACAGTGCTTGGCGCCGTGCCGGGGGCACGGTCCACACATCCAGAAGTTTGGGGCTTCGGGTAAGCTTTGAATTGGAAAATCTGTAAGGTCTAAATGTGCAGTTTGCCACAATCACGCGGCCCGCTAATTAACGTCAAGCTGACACCAGCGGCATGAAGCTGTTCGGCGTGTCACATGAACCCCGTGAATCCTGCCAGAACTCCGGCCCTGTTTTCCGCTTATGTGAAGCCCTAAGGCAGAACCAAATCTTTACAGTCTGAGCTCTGTGCGTTTGACTTAGAATGTAACCATTTCCTACAAGCAGTTTAGTTTAGGTATTCGTGCCGTGACATGGTGTTTCACCTTGGCATGTGGGTACGTTACACATCCATCTCCCGGGTCCGACATGGACCGAAGATGCAGGTCACCCCGACTTTCCCACGTGTCGCTTGGATGGGAGAATGGGGCCCATGTTTCTACCTCCAAGTATAGATGCTTCCCGCATAGCTGACACGAAGTGGAACCAGAATCCCAAAAAGCAACGGTACTTGCCGGAGTTGTTGTCGCTAACCTCCCTGCTGCTCTTTCAGGCATTTGGTTTGTTGGCGCGTTGGTTGTTTTCCGACACCTTGCACGGAGTCATGACCTGCTAGCCAGATGTGGTGGTTAGCTCCCTTATACGAGGGTTTTGTTATAGTGCAGACTAGTTGTCGCCTGTCCTTGCTTGGCAGCGCCGAACATAAGAGCGAAATCCTAAGCTCTCGAACCCTGATCCAAGATTAAAAGCCTACAATGGCCTAGCCAGGCGGGAGGCAAAAAAAAATGGCCTACAACAACTTGAAATCTTACGCCCGAAACCTTTCCCGGCAGGCTGCACTGATGGGGAAGATTTCGGCGCAACTTACCGGCACATTTTGTGGTCTGCTGGGTGTCTTCGATCGCCGCAAGCATATGCATGTCTGGATGTGTGTATGTGTTTCTTTGTGTCTGGATGTAGGCATGTAAGTGAGTGTCTTGGCATGTATGTATGTATGCATGAATTTATCTTTTTATGTATGTATGTATGATTGTATGTATGTATATATGTACGTATGTATGTGTGTATGTGTGTGTGTATGTATGTGTCTGTGGAGGTATGTCTGTCTGTCTGTCTGTCTGTCTGTCCGTCCGTCCGTCTGTCTGTCTGTCTGTATGTATGTATGTACATATGTTTGTGCCCGCATGTGCATGTGCATACATATGTAACCGTATGCATGCATGAATGAAAGAATGAATGAATGTATGTATGTATGTACCTAAGTATGTACGTAAGGATGGATGGCAAATATGCATGTGATATGTATGGCCTGGGTATGTAATAGAACATTACATACCCGACCTTGCGAGTACATACTTCCTGTCATAGTACCGTACTTTCGCATTGTACATACGTACCACATACATAGGTACCTACATACATACATACCTACATATACCAGATTACACTACAACACGCGCCATGCGCTGCATATATACAGTTTCCTTGTGCCCAGCTTGTGCCATACGTATCTTGCATGTCATAAAACTCATAAATGACATGCATTACATGTATTGCACCTCTTACATACATTATGCACATAGCTAAACACAGACATGGCTTGCACAACATGCATAACATGCATATCATACATACATACGTGACATGCCCACTATACAGAATGTGCAGAACATACGCAGCGTTGACCATCCAAAGCTTTACCTTGCATATCTTACACACATATAGACAGACAGACGCACTTACTAACTAACTAACTTACTTACTTACAAAGCTGCTTACAAACATACATGCAACAAATCCTTTGCGTGCGTGCATACCTACGTACATAAATGCATAGATGTGCACTCATTCCATTCACTCGTTCATTTCTTGTTTCCTTCGTTCATGCAGCGTTCAGGAACTCGTTCACATGCTTTTACACATTCGCATACACGCATACATTTAACCCCGAACATCCACACATACACACATACGTACATACATACCTACATACGTACATACATGCATGCAGTCTGGTTTGGTCCGGTTCGGTTGCGTGGTGTGGTGTGGTGCTGGGCAGGCAGTTGCACGTACACCGCATGACGGAGAAGACTCCTTGTCGGTCCAGGCGCTGGGGTTTTCGTGGCTGTACTTCTTCGATGTTGGGAGTGGAGTTTATAACTTGTCTCCCAGGGCTCAAGGTGTCCCAGCCGCTACAAAGTACTTATTTTTGCGCGGACATGACCTTTGTGATTCAGTGTTGCTCGTAACCTTGGCTCCATGCATGCCTGACGAGCCAAAGTCGTGGTACCCAGCTGCCTAGACGGAGTTTTGTGCAATTTCTCGCCTAACTACAACCACAAGGATGCACCAACCCTGCGTCGAGAAGGTCTCAGCAAGAGGCGAGACCAAATTCCGAGGCAATGCGCAGTTTGTGTGCCAAGAGATATATCATCAGCTCGAGTTTCCGTGCAACTACATTGAGGTAGAAAAGCCCAATCGCTGGCCAGCTGTACTCCTGCAGTGTTGAATAAGATCATATTTGACTCCTATAGACCCTTAGCCCCAAATCGTATATTAACCCTAAATCTAGATGATACACCACAAACAAAAACTCACAAATCCTACCGAAACAATGGCCCTACGAACCCTCCACCATACAGCAAAACCAAAAACAATCCTAAAGCCCGATTAAAGCCTCAGCAAGCCTGATGAACTTCATACGCCTCGGGGGCCCCGCCCCTCCTCCCTTCAAAAGACACATGCCCCCATTCATCTGAACCCCAAACCCTAGACCCTAAACCCCTATAGTTGTGTATGTGCCCTTATGTGCCCTTGGTCTTTCCCCCGAGTTGTCAGTCTAACGAACTCCCTGCGGTGCGACATTGTCAGCTGAGCGGGTGGGAAAAAACCCTAGTTCTGCAGTGCGACCTAGTCAGCGAAGCGGGTGGCAACAAAAGCAATCCTAATTTAATCTCTCAGGCGGCTGAGCTTCGAACAGCCCTTGCAGAGGCCTACGAAGAGCTCTCAAGATGGCAACAGGAGCCCAGAGGTGTTGGATTTTTTTGGCGTGGGGTTTGGGAAGTTTAGGATTTAAGGTTTAGAGATTGGAGTTTCGAGTGCCTGGCACAGAGAGAGAGAGAGAGAGAGAGATTGGAGTTTAGGGTTCAAGCTGAAGGGATTAAGGTCACGGAGCTTGATTGTTTCATGGGTTAGGCCTTCTGGGCATAGAGTACTAGACTGTTGCATTCCGAGATGAAGACTGCGGGTTCAAGCTGGCAGGGAGCTTGCACAGACAGTTATTCAACCAAGGCTCGTTCCCCATGTCGTAAGCGTATTTCTGTACCCTCAACCCCAACATGGAAGCCGGAATACCTAACCCAGCCATCGACAGCTACTCACAACTCCAAACGCGCATCTGCGAAAGGAAGACCCATCTGCCAGCAATACTTTGCACAGCTACCTGTGCAGAGACTTGGATGCAACTCAATCCGTTGTGTGCTGGTGTGACGGTTCAGTTTGCGCCCGCGGCAGTGTGGTGTTTTTGCAAGCCTGTCGTGCCTGGACTCTGCGAATTTGCTTAGATGTCAAGACTGTCAAGAGTTGAATTTCACGCCCGATGCTGTTTGCTTTCATTCACTTTGGTCCCGACATGCCAAGTTGTTCTATGGGAAGAATGAGTATGACTGTAAGAAGGGCCGTGACAGCATCGAAATCGATATGGTAGTGAATCCGGAGAGCAGGAAGCAGGGACATTACCAGTGCCGATCCTGATGCTAAGTGCAATGGCAAGAGTTAGGTGAGAAAAGGGACCGCAGTAGACCCTTGAAGCCCGCAGCGCCAAACAACTCAGGACTTTCCTCAGCGCATGTTCTTTCCAGCACAAGGACCGGCTCCAGGAGTCTTTCAACGGCTTCCGAAATCCGCACATGACTTTACGGGTTTAGCGTCTAGGGTTTAGGCACATTTGTGCACGAATCATGAAGTTACTTGCATGTCCGGCACTCGTAAGAATCCAGTCGCAAAGGAGGATTTGCCGGCTAAGGCCTGTTCGATCAAGTCTGTGGTCCTTGCAGACGATGGGTCGGGCAAGCCGGCCTGTCTCAATTGTGTTCGATTACGCTGCGAAGTTTCAGGGTTTCGAATCTCACTTAGCGGATGCAAGCCACTGCGCAACTCTGTCAAAGATGTCGGGTCTGCGGGACAATATTGGAACAGATGTTTCAAGGTGACACGGATCCCGATTTGCGGAAGCATCTGTGTTCCCAAGCACCGCAACTGACAGGACTGGCCTTCCGCCATCGAGCACGGACAGAGGAAGATGACAAAAAGCGAGTTCAGGCTTAGCGTTGACCATGAGGCTGCGTCCTGTCCCTTCCATGAGGTTGAATGTTTGGCTGTTGCTAGGATGAGTGTGCTTGCTAATGCCAGCTGCATTTTGAAAAGGTCTCCGCATGGTGATGCCACCGATGATATCCTTGAACCTGAGCCCACGGGTTGTGGGTTTAGGGCTTGGGGTTCTGGTACACACAGTTGAGATAGACAGAGGAGCGGTATGATCAGGAATTCCTGATGCGTTTACTAGAGCCTGGTAGAAATCTGCGAACTACCTGCTGTTTCTACGGCACGGTACCTTCTTGCTACGATACCTTCGTGATGCTAGCCGTCTTCTGTTCTGCTCCATGAGCCTGTTGGATGGCTTTCCGCTTCGAGTCAAATCAAGAATTCGGAATGTCTCATGAAGCACAGTTCAAACGGCACCGCAATCCTTAATCAAAAGACTTAAAGCCACAAGACCCCTACCACCGTCCCAACCTCAAAAAATAGCGACTTGACGAATGCATGCAGTTCCGGGAGACCAATCAGCTCAGCGTTCGGTATAGACCCTAAACCCCAAAGGGTTGGCTTAAACTTGAAAACCTAAATTGTTACAGAACTCTACAAAACAGTGAGCACGCAGGGGTGGCTCGGATTAAGGATGTTCTGAGGCCTTGGCTGCTGCGGAGCAGGGCCTCACACTGCTGAAGGTCCTGAGCAACAGCAGCAAGGCGCGAAAAGACGTCGCGAGTAAGTTGTAGTTACGATCGTAGATCTATCAGTCTTTAAACCCTCAGGGTTTCTGTGTAAGTACCTCCGCACACTTGATTTGTAGTTATTCTGCATTCGTCTTTTATACGTAGTCGCGTCACACTGCCCTATTCCCGATATGTATATGGGCTGTGATGATGAGATCATCCTTATATCTGGAGGATCCGTATAATAAGGGCCCTATGGCATCGAATTTTCTCAAAGACAGCAACGTAGCTTTGCTTCGAGGCCTCGGCACAGGGCTCGGATTCTACCGTATAGCCTTGCGGGCAAGTTTGGTGTGTGTGGTTTGGTGTTGGGGCTTGCAAAGTTCTTGTAGAGTAGGAGTTTAGGACTTGCTGCACGCAGGGTTCTTGGAGTGTAAGATGTTCAGGGCTAAGGCCTTCGAGCGCATAGGGTTCAGAGTTTTTGTGTTTTAGGATTTGCAGGGCTTAGGCTTTAGGTCGCGAAGGTTTTGCCGTTTAGGTGTTTCAGTATTTGGGTACAGTTTGGGGACTGGTCATGTCCCAAGACCCTAAACTTTGACTCATTAACCCCATACATAGCCCTAAGCCCAAGAGAGGGAACCTTCGCGAAAGGTCGAGGAAATGGCAGCTCTTATCAAGGCCCGGGGCCTTCATGAGACCAAGGAGTGGTGCTGGTGGAGTTACTATTAGGTACCATAAACAAAGGGGCACTATGACACTGTTTCGGGGTCTCCGGCGTCTGGGCACTTCGAGGCTTTACTTGGGGCTTTGGAGTGTCGGCTCGGGGCCTATGGGGTTCAGTCGCCGTTGGCACTGTACCAGCTGCTATCCCTGGATGAAGTCGGGCTCAGCTTGAGTTCCTCATGACCTAAAGCTTAAACCCTAGTCCTGCCGAAGAGCAGGGTCTTCGCGAGAACCCGGCCGGATTTACAGAAGGACCTGCGAATAGACTGAGCTATGGGCCCAAAGCTCCCAGAAACTCCCAAGAATAGCCAGGTCTCTGACTGCCTCATGGCGGTTGGCAAGGGCAAGACGGCCGTGATGCGCGGGTGCCTTTGCTCAGATATTGGGTTCAAGTTCAGGATTTACTGTAAGGTTCAAGGAGGTTTACTTGCGAGGATTGATTGTGATATATGCCTTTCACCGCTTGTTGAAAAAGTCATGCGGAGCAGTACCTTGACGTCTATAGGGTTGCAAGCCCACAGTCTCAATCACGCAGCCCTACGGCTAGACCCTCAACCACGTTCTCTTTCGTTGCCCCGTTTGTGGTGATGTATTTTGGCTTTGCAGTTTGAAAGCGTCCCTTGCTGGATGCACATTGTACAGCCCAAGACACATCACCACAAGGATTGGGATCCAACCAAACGCAGTGCATCGTAATTCGGTCGAAACCGATCAAATAATTGGCGCCACCATGGCCCTGATGTGTTACGCTATTCTAGGCTTCAACCAATCTCGAATTATTAAGCTCCGTAAATTGTGCAAGGAGCTCACGTCCAGAGTTGTGCAATTCTTCGTCTTAGTAGAAGAAGAAGTCCGTAGTGTTCTGGCATTCAACTCCAAAACATAGGTCGGTTCCGTGGAGGACACGGCCATGATATAGTTGAAATATAGGCTGTCGAACTCAAATAGAAAGCCCCAAAAATATCAGAACTCCCATTAGGAGTTTCCGAAACTTGGGCGTCTGTTCAACCATGCTTCTGTGCAAGAACGAGCCTCCTGTCCCCTTATAGTCTCCAGCCCGAAAGAAAGTTTTCATAAGAGTTTCGATCAGTTGAAATCAATCTTCAGCTGAAATCACTTCAGCATCGGTTCATTCAACTCCTATCCCATCCTATCTCAACCAGTCTTCCAAGCACAAGGCGTTATCATAATAAAAAGCAACAGTGTGTGTTTGGTTCTTAGGGAGGGACCGTTGAGCACACCTCGAAGCCAGTTTCCAATTACTCTTCCCCCTACTTGCCTGCTGATAAGCCCAGAAGCTGTTGAAGCAGGCAGGAAGCCGCACAGCAATGCAGCGAGACCGGGGATGTTTGGGCCGGGGTCATGGCATTACAGGCACGTGCTCCGCACGTGCTTCCACAACGCATGGCTAAGAGTTGTGTGTCTGTTGCCATTTCTGCACCTTATTCGGAACCGGACTAGGTAGATGGTTTGCTGTCAGCAGATGTGTTGGCTGGTTTTGCCCATCTTATGGTACACTTGCCATGGCGCACGCAAATAGCTACACAGGCGTATCGGCCCAAGCAAGGTTGGCGGCAGACCCGTGCAGCAAACTAGCACGGGTGTCAGCTGTAAGTAAAAAAGACTTAAACGCACCTATGAGAGCGCCCGTGGAATGATGGAGCTGTTTTTCAGGTTTCCTGGTCCAGCAGACATATTGCTCAATATGCTTAAAGCCGCAAATTCCAACATGATCACCGCACGCTTATAATGAAAGCACCGCTTGGGAGTATAGCAAGCAGGTGTGCTTGCAAGCATACACACTTTTTGTGCGTATCTCAGATGGCGTTTGTCAACGAAGGAAGTGTGGATGTATGCATGTCTATATATATATATATACAGATATACATGTATATATATATATAGTAATTTTTGTTTCATCTCGGTGCCATGGCGCAGTTTCAAGACTGCCTTGATGGCCTGGGAGCCGTGAAAGCGGCCTTGGAAGCCGGGCAGGAGGAGGCCGGTACCTGAGGGGGTGGAGCGTTTGTAATGTAGGGGTCTAATTATTTACCAATTCTATTTTGGGGGTTCCTTACTATAACCACAGTATAATAACCCCAAAACCCTATTCTAATTATATTAAGGCCCTATATTAGGGTAGGTTTGGATGTGAAAGGATTTATAGGGTTCAGGGCTTCGGGCTTGTAGGGTTTGTCGCGGTAGGGCTGGGGAGGGAGGGTGAGGCTTGTAGGCATTGCGTTGATATTTTGGTTTCGAACTTCGGGGCTGGTGGAGCTTTATGAAGTGTGCCGGCGCAGCTTTCTTTGCGAGGTCTTCGTTTCCTGCCTTGACCTTCTGTCAATCTTGCAGCTCATGGACATGTGTGGGTCCTTGTCGTTCTTTCTCCTGTTGGACTTCAGAGCTCAAGTTTTTCCGTCCGAAACATCTATGTTCCCGAAGCCCTATATCAGCACAGTCACCCCGCAAAACGAAATCAACAACTCGAAATCCTGCGGCTCATCACACAGTTTTCAACATGATTCAACTGAAGTCGAACTTCGGCCTATAGAGGCTTCTCCGAAATGCGGAACACCGCAAATTTAAAACCAAAACTCTAAGCCCTAAACCCTATGAGCATGACATGTTGGTGCTGCTACGTAGATTGTTTACATAATTCTCCAACCTCCAGGCCTTGTATCCAGTGCTGGTGTCTCGGGTCACACTCTTCTTCGGGCTGCTGCTTTTGCTCGGGAAACCCACCGGACAGCTGGCGCAGTCTGAGTCTGTGAGCTCCCGCGACTCCGGTCAAAATCTGCTTGCGTTTGTTTGTCTGCGACATATTTTCGTAGCTCGCGTCGTGGTTGTTGCGTCGTGGACCATTTCGTTTGACGGAATTTCGCTTGGCCCTTCTGACCCTTCCGACCCTTCCCAAGCTGGCAACTGCTCGCAGGTGCGTGCGGCCATGCAGTCACAAAGCCGAAGCTCAGATTGACCAGTGTTTGTTGATTTCTGGGTTTGGTATTTACGCTTTTAGGGTGCCTTGGGTCTGGGGTGAAGTGCTGCCAGGTTTTCAGGAGTTTGGAGACCTTCAGCTTCGAGGTTTTAGGGTGAAGTAGCGTTTGATAAAGGGCTTGCGAGAAGGCGTGGGGACGCAGTTGGGGCACTGCAGGATGTTCTTTGGTTTGAACCTAGAATGCCTTAGAATCAAGTGTGTTGGCAAGGATGATTCCTTTCTCCTCCGGCTTGTTAAACCTGCTCGGTATTCACAAGAGTCAGGACACAGAAGTTGAGAGCCCGATGCGGCTTCAGTGAACGAGGGGCGAGTGCTGGCCTGCAACATCCGAATGTTTCCTAGTGCAATATACGTTTGGAAGCGGCGTATAATCTCAGCAATGCAGGCCGCCCCCACTTGAAGCAGAAAAGTTGCCGGGCAATCATTTATAAGCTTTAAAAGGGCTTTGCACAGTAGCCAGACACCGCAGACTGGCAGAGCGGGGTGAGGGGACTTCAGCCAGCGGACGTACAGCAAGGGACAGAGCACCAAGCAGGGACCCCGCCTGATGCGCGCCCGGTTACCGCAACACAGCAAACGAAGAGCGAGCAAGCTGTCAGCCGACCACGACCACGCAAGCCTGAACTAGCACCCCAGGCTTGCTTTCGAGGGTGGCTGATGAGGCTCGGTGCCGGCTCAAAGGGACAAAGGGCCAAGGGAGTTGAGCTTTGAGGTTTGGGGAAGGAGCAGCTTCACAAGCAATTTGTGTTGCACCAATCTGCAAGTCTGACGGGGAAACCGCTTCGCAAGACTGTGCATCCTTGCAGGTCCTGAGCCTGAAAGGCATGCTGCAGGAGAGGAGTCGGTTGGACGAAGGATGTGATTTTCAGCGGTCTTTGAAGCAACCTTCTTCAAAGGTTCCGCGATGTTCCGCGGTTCTCGTGTTGGGGAGGACCTGCATGATTTGCGTTTTCGGGTTCATTCGACCAACAACAGTGGTGTGTTTTCGTCTGGCCGGACTTTGCAATCTTACGGTCATCGTTTGTGTCAAGGCTCAGGCGCAGGGGAAGGCATGGTCCATGCAGGATTGGAAGCTTACGACCTGACACTGGCTGACAGCCAAGAATCTCCAGTCGTTTGTTAAATACTGGCACGTTTGTGTGCGTGTGTGTGTGTGAATGTGTATCATATCTCGCGTGTGTGTGTGTGTGAGAATGTGTACCATATCTTAACTTATACAGAGAGGGAGGGAGCGAGAGACAATCTTCTTCTGTTATTGTCTGCCTGTGTGGAGCCTTTGTCTTGGGACTTCAGTTGTTGCGTCAGCTTGTTTCACGTCTTCCCATAAGGCGCAACAACAGGGGTGAGCCATTTGCCTGGACTTAAACTCGTCCCGATGCTCCGGAAAACAACGGAACAGAGATCGACAGGTGTGTGTGCGTATATATCTATATGTATGTATGTATGTATGTATGTATGTATGTATGTATGTATATATATATGTGCATCTGTGTATATAGCGCTCTATGTAGGCTACATTCTACTGTGCCGTGCTGGGTTATGGTTAAGTTGGATTCTATGGCATGACATACCAGGACACTGCATGAAGTGACGTTACATTTACACTACATCATTGCAGCACCCCTTGCCGACCTTGCCTTAAATTACAACTGCATCATACTACATGGTGTTGTACTGGCCTGCACTATACATAGACATTAGAACTTCAGTGCAGGTCAACAGACAACTACTTAAGCAGACATGTAAAGAAATTTTGAATAAATATGTAAGCCAAGCAAAAATGAGCACCAATGGGCAGTAAATATAATAAGCTGCTACTGTAAGGAATAACTCGTAGCTCAATCTTCTAAATCAGAAAGTCTGGCAAAGATCAGTACATTTGCCAGTGTGCGTGTGTGTGTGTGTATGCATGTATGCATGTATGCATGTATGCATGTATGCATGTATGCATGTATGCATGTATGTATGTATGTATGTATGTATGTGTGTGTATGTATGTGTATATATGT
>CAJNJA010015441.1:0-10558 GCA_905231915.1 Symbiodinium necroappetens | reverse complement strand
CATGCATGCATGCATGCATTCGTATGTGTATGTATGTATATGTATATGTAAATGTATATGTACATGTATGTGTATATGTTTATGTTTATGTTTATGTTTATGTATGTATGTTTTGTATATATATATATATATGGTACCCCCCTGCCAAAACCTAGGTTTTACTGTTTTTCGTCGTAAATAAGAGTGTGTTCTCACTTTTTCACCATTAGATTTTTGAGGTGGGAAAATCAATGGTATGTTATAATAGCTTACACTGGATTTCATGTGTTGCATAGATGTATCTTGTGACTTGCACTAGGATCTTTACTTTCTCTACTTCTGTATGGAACTTTGTCTTGTTTTCTAAGGTAAGTATTGGAACCCACGAGTTTAGTTATAATCCCCATGTTGGGTTTATAAACTCTGTGCTGGGTTTATAAACCTTGGGGGGGGGAGGGTCTTATGAAGTAACCTGTGTTGTGAGAGTTCCCCCCCCCCCCTCCTCCCCCTTCCCTCTCCCTACATGATTCGCGATCGGTGTGTGTGTGTGTGTCTCTGCGTGTCTATGCGTGTGTACGTGTGCATGTGAGCGTGTGAGCGCCTGAGCGCGCGTGTGAGTGCGTGTGTGTGTGTGTGTCTGTGTGTATGTTTTGGGGTGACCACTTGCAGGCCTAGTGCATTCTCGGAAACCATGTGCGGTTCTACAATACCACCTATATATACCTTATTGAGTTCATCAATCAGTTCGCTCCACTAGCAAATGGCAAGAACGAACAGTTCTTGTGGGCACTCCTAAGCATTCGCGACAGGGAGTGCGCCATCTTCGGATGGCCAATGCACATCGTGAGCCGTGCGTGCCAGAACCGCAGCTTAGGAAATTCTCAGGCAGAGCCCGAGTACTTCTTCCCCTTGGTCATCTCCGACCTCAATGAAGGCTTCGTCAAGAAGATCATTCCGCTCATCGTGCCTACCATGCCAACCCATGGTTTGGTGCTGCTGGGTCGGGCCGGCATCGGGAAGACGCCTCTGGCCATTGTCCTCGGTCTTGCGCTTGCCAGGCACTACGTTGCCACCCGGGGCCCTGCCGAAGCCATAGTCGGATGGCGCCGATCTAAGCAGATCGATGGGTTTCGTGAGCGACCTGGCGAGCTTCATGTGCCCGTGCTCTTGGACGATCCTATTCTCAGCGGTATGACCTTCGAGGACCTGAAGTCCTTCCTGGACGTAGGAGAGACCTGCCTAGTGGACGCCCGCTACAAGGCCGCGAAATTTGTGCGGAATCAAACCCGAATTTTGCTCACCAATGAATGGTCCCCTGACAGTGAGCCGGATCTCGATTTCCATACTCGCATTGGCTGGAAGGATTTCAAGAACATGATTTCTTCAGCCTTCAATGACGCTTCCGTCCCCCACCTCATGGCCATTCTCAAGTTTCCTCTGTCATTGTCGCGGGGAACAAGGCAGTCTACGTGCGCCTTCCCAGTGAGCATCAGAGTCAGGACATCTATAGATTCGAGGGTGATGGCCTCACGGTTGACTGGATCTCGGACAAGCACAAGGCATACTACGGCAAATTCAAGGACGGCAACCAGCAGGTCAAGTATCCTGGCTTCGAGGAAGCCCTTGAGCAGGAGGCTATGCTTATCGGCAACCTTCTCGCCTCGGACGAGGAGAAGGAATATATGAGGCGGGGAGCCACTTACGACTCGTGGCTTGCTGACTACGATACCTCGCATGATCCAGAGCATCCGGCAGACTCAGCTCCTTCATCCCCGCCACGGCCCTCAGCAGCCGCAGCAGCCTCTTCCAGTCCACCCATTCGCTCGCCACCACGGAAAATGCACAAGACAGACGAAGGCCTGGATGCGGACGAAGAGATCGCCAGAGACTTCCACTCGGAGGACTGAAGTTGATTGAAGGGCTGAGGTTATACACCCTGAGTTTTGACGCCGTCAGGAGCCAGCGTGACGCAAAAGAAAAGGAAAGCACTAGCTTTGCTGGCACTATTCTGCGCAGCTCTCTCTCTCTCTCTCTCTCTCTTTCTCTGTGTGCGCCAAGCATTCGGTAGCCTAAACACTCGCGACTTCACTGTGCAGCTGTGTGTACCCCAAGCATTCCTGCTCCTGTCCTCAGTCACTTGGCGTCTGTGCCCTACGTTCGCCACGAAGGCTATGCGGGTGGTCGCGGGGTGAGGAAGGACCGACTCAAATGCAAGCAGGACACTCCAAGGCTCCTTGAGGCTAGCAATACCTCCATTGTCCGCATGCTCAT
This sequence comes from Symbiodinium necroappetens, assembly GCA_905231915.1. Classification (NCBI taxonomy): domain Eukaryota; class Dinophyceae; order Suessiales; family Symbiodiniaceae; genus Symbiodinium; species Symbiodinium necroappetens. The sequence goes on along the minus strand of CAJNJA010015441.1, from coordinate 8,308 downwards.
CAAAGACGAAATGCTGCCGGACTGGTTAAGTGTTGTCCTCGATGCGAACAAGGCACACGGGCCAGAAGTACCCAAAGTACGGATGCAATCGATGGCGATGTCAGGTCTACATCTCCCCAGCATCTTCATCCATGGTTCACCGATGGCAAGGGCAGCTCTTGTACGTCTTTGCAGGTCCAGGCCTGTGTCCTGCTCATGAAGGTACAGGACATATCCACCCCTGCCATCTGCCAGACCATGAATGCGAACCACAAGCTGGTGGAGGACATGGGCACGCGCTTGATGTATGCGAGGGAGGAGTATGTGAACTTCTACCAGAAAAAGATCATCCTGGGGTCCCACCGAGCCACTGATACGTGCATCCGGTACTGGACCGACGTCGAAGGCGACGAGGCCTCCTTTGTCAAGACTGATGTGAGCGGCAACTCCTCGAAAGCCAATCCCGACCAGGCCATTCAGTGGGAGCAATGGCTCGGGTTGGTTCAACCGGGGGTGCCCACAAACATTGATCTTGGAAAGGCTTAGTCCACCCAAGACGGACAAGAGAGCGCCGGGCCCTGGTGCAGTGCGCAAGGTCGAGTGGCTGCCAATCGCCCGGAAATACCTAAAGGGTAAACGGGTGATCCTCCACACCGACGCGGCCCGGAGCTACACGACCAAGGTGGAGGGTGTGCTGCATGATAACGTGGTGCACGCAAAGAAAAGGATCCTCGTGAAGGGCAAAATGTGCTGGGTCAGACCCAACTATGTTAAGGCAGTCACCCACAAGCTACCGGGCAAGTCTGGTAAGTCTGAGACTGTCCAGGTTAAGGCCGGTACACAGGTGATTGACCGCGCCTGGCGGTTTCTAAAGGATCGCCTCTCGCTCAACCAACACGCGAAGGCAGGACCCAAGCAGTTGAGAGCTCAGATCCGCGCAGCCCAATTCCAATACTGGAAGAAAGACGAGGATCCTTGGGTAGCTGCATGCAGCTTGAGCAAATTCATCATGCAGAAGCTCATGATGAATAGGCAGCAGTGAGTTTCATCTTTGAGTGATCAAAGTTCTGGGGATGAACACAGCGCTAGCAAAACAAGTCCGTCGTCACTGTCGTTGGGCACACATGTTAAACTTGTCCCCCGCCGTTGCTCTGCTACAGCCTCCTCCCTCTGAGGTGTGCGGGGCTCTACAAGTCTTTTAAGGAGAGGACCGAGTTTGCCTGCAAAGGGTTGCTGTCATATTCATTGGAAGCGCAACCACAGTCATATCTACCACACGCTCATCTGAGGGGAGCAAGGTTATACGCAATATCGTGTACCAGACCCTCACGCATTTACCGTCACCCTCTCAACAGCTACAGCAAGTAGGGCGATCCTCTCTCCTTTCACTGGCATGCAAAGGATTGTTCCTTGTGCTGCAGAATTGTAATGTCCTCCTGCATACCTTGCAGTGCTGTCGTAGCTTCTCAGTAGCAAGTCACTCAGGTGTAATTGCCATTACTGTACCTTTTGATGGTTTGGCTTACAAACCCTCGACTGAATCTCGAGAGAAAAAACATTATCCAAGCAATATACCTTTCGCGACGTGCATGTATGTCTTTGAGTGTCATGTCAACCAAGGTATCTGGCTGCACCGATTTGGGTGTGGGCTGGCACTATCAGGGTTTAGGGTAGAGGATTACAACTTAGATACAGACGTTGTTCTGGGTTTGGTGCGCAAAGTAGTAAGACATAGGTTTTAGGGGGGTGCATATATACTTATCTTTATGTATAGGTGTGTGTGTGTGTCTATATGTATCCACATGTATATATGTATATGTGTTATATTTGTGCATGCGCACACTGTGTAGATGTGCATGTGTAAACCGCGCAAGATGCGGTGCGCAGAACAGCTGCGATTGCAGGAGGCCAGGCCGGCTGAACCAAGCATAGCTTCCGTCGCTGAGAAGCTCTACCGAGCTCCTCATCCAACCTTTGACATAACACTCTTTGAAAAGGTTTAGGGCTTTCAGGTTGCTTGCAGTTCCACCATAACCAAAGGATTGCCGTCGTGCGGCCAGAGAACTAAGCAACTGGGCTGCTGTCTGCTGTCCTGCAACGAAGGACTCAAGCATTAGATCTTTTAGTATGGAGCTCTTGAGCAGCACTACAAGGCTAGTCGGTCTTATCACGTATTGCTTCGCAACAGCGGGCGGACATGCGGTGTAGTTCTTCTCTCTTCCTTGCCGCCTCAGTCCTTAGTGTTCTTGCCTTGCCGAATCGATGATTCCTGGCGGTTCGTGTGCAACTATGACGATTCTTCTAGGGGCTCACAACCTGCCATCTATAAGTGTTCCTCTCGCTAAATCCCAAAGGCCCCAAACTTAGGGATTTCGTTGTTGCGTACACATTCGGGCTTCTTGTTAACCTGGCTGAAAGGATTGGAGTGCAAGGCTCCAACAGCGCATTTTTAATTTTCAGACCCTGGGCTGCTTAGCACTAGTACTGCATGGTCTCTTGCTCTAGCCCAAATTATGCTGCCCAGAAATTTTGCCGAACTGTGTTTCATAGGGAAGAAGGCTTGCCCATCGGTTCCCGGACAGGTGCATGTCGACATGTGCGAGATTCGTGGAAGTTCATGGGTTCGAGAAGAAGGGTTTGGTCGGTACAGGGTTTTCTGCATAGCCCAACCGCAAAACCGACAAAGCAGCAACGAAATTGATCACGTAGCATAGTTGCATCGAGGCGTCGTCTTGTCAAGGCATACCCGAACTCATTGGCACTTCGTCATGGGAAGAGGTACGGGTTCGCGGGAACAACCCGTGCAGTGCCTTTTTGCTGGCGTGGGAACACTTGGTGCGAGAGAGCTGGATCAAGGAACTCACAGCAACACCCAACCAGCCTTCCAGTGAGGTGCACCGTTTGCAAGCTTGTAAGCTTCAAGACACGGGGATTCTAAATCCCAAAGCCGAGCCCGAAACCCGAAGCTTGGTGCATGCTGAGACCGGAAGTGTCCTTATAGAATCATTGAGCCGTCAAGGCATACCCCTCCAGCTTCGGGTTCTTTGTGGCTACGCCTGTGCTTTAGAATCTAAGGTTTTAGCGACGGGACTGCTCTGGACGTTTGAAGACATGGAATTCAGTTTTCTGTCTCAGGTCACCTTCCGCGAAACATCGGAGGTTGGAAGATTTTGCTGCGTGTCGTGAGTCATCGCAGTTTGATTTCCGTTGTTGCATCCCAGGCTCCTGCAAGGAAAGTGGAACAGTCGCAAACAGGGGATCCTGGGCGTATGAGCTAGGGAACTGAGAGCAAGTATTGCACACCTTGCTGGCCCGTCCCCCTAGCCACTTGGCACTTGCAGGCAGGGTAGCCTGAGGAGGGGTGGAGGAGCAGGAAGCTGGAGGAATTGCACGCTAGCTTGAAACCGCAGCATGTCCGGGGTGCGGGCGTCCACACGTGCCACGGTATTCATAGCTAAGAATCACAAACTCCAAAGCAGCGCAGCGGTAAAAGTTCGTCGAGTCGAGCCACGATTGGAGCAAGCCTACTAGCATTAAACTTCAGACTCATGCTATAAACTTCAGACTCGTGCAAATCACTGTATGTAACTCGCTGCAGTCTCTTCAAACGTGCAAATCGTTCGTGCCACGTAATTCGCTGCAGTCTTCATCAAGGAAGTCCAATTCCCGAATCTTGTCCGCTGTCTGCCAGGCTGGTGGTAGTTCGCCCACATCAGACCCAGCGTACCTTGGGGGCAGCTTCGTGCATGTTGTCCTTGGTTGCAGCATGCGGCTTGCGCATAGGCATGCTCCAAAAAGGATCGGAAAGAAACATCCCCTTCGGGTACGTCAACCGGTTTAATGAATGTGGCACCGGGTTTTGGTAGGCGGGCGTCTATAATGCATGTTGTCGGCGGCTTATTCAGGACATGATGTTCGTTTCTGTCCCCGCTGTGTTTTCTTCGGTTTGATTTGTCCTTTGTGCTAATGGTGAATCATGCTTGAGAGGATAGCAAGAGGCCGGAGACCGGAGAGTCTCATTTAGCATGCCTCGCGTTGGTGGATCAAGGAAAAGTCTTCAAAATGAAGGGCATTTCGGTATTGGTGATATCTTGGACTGATCGAGGCTTGGTTTCGAGATTTTGGGGGCCCCTAAGCCCTCCTACTGTACTACTGTGTTTTAATGCTGCTTTACTACTACTGTACTACCTCTGTCCTACTGCACGAATTTACCCCAGGCTTGGTCGATTTTGGGGCGAGAGAGACTGCAGGATGGAGGAAAAAGTTTTCAAAATGAAGCGCCTTTAGTCTTGGCAGTTATCTTGGAATGATCGGGGGTTGGTTTGGGGCCCTGTAGACCCTCCTACTGTACTGTTGTTGTACTGGTAGTGTACTCTGTACTATGACTATTACTGTAATGTTATTGGCCCATACACCACCCTGTAAACACGCAAAACCGACCGTCACTTCATGTGCCGAATATATAACGGTGCCGTCGGCGTTCCCGGCGTCTGCAAATTCACGATTTTTGCAAGTGCCGCAACCCTTTGTATTTACGGTGTTTCCTTTGCTTGCAGTACCGAAACCCTCGGTATTTGCGGTGTTTTCTCTACATCCAACCCCCAAAACCTAATGACGTCCATTGTCTAGTGCGTTTGAGAACAGAGCATCCATGCCCACAACCTAATGACGTCCATGGTCTGAACCATTTTGCGAACAGAGCATCCATGCCCAAAACTTAATAACGTCCATGGTCTAGTGCGTTTGAGAACAGGGCATCCATGCCCAAAACTTAATGACGTCCCTGGTCTAGTGCGTTTGAGAACGGTTAGGGTTTATTAGAGTTACTTTGTAAGCCCAATATAAGTCACAAAGGTCCAAATACTCCACGTTTCCGTCAGCCTCAAGCAAGCCCAAGCCATGAATCCTCAAAACTTCTTGCCTTTCAGCATTAAGATAAAGATGACGAAGATGATGATGCTGATAATGATGCTCATGCTGGTCGTCGTCATGTTGCAGACCGATGTTCCTTCTTTCTGTGTCTACTCCGCCCATGACCGTCATTCTCATGTTCATGTTGCTGTTGTTGGTATTGCGTCTTGTGCAGGAAACAGCACAGCAATTTCCAAACACGCGCTTGTCTGAAATTTGCGTCCGGCGTTTTCCCACACAGGAGCGCAAAGTTTGTCTTGCAGCAAGCGTTCCCCTGCAAAACCGAGGCAAAGGCTATGCAGAGAAATTTCGTGAACAGAGCTAACCGAGAGTGGGATTTGTCCCATGCGTAAAATGCATGTCGGCACTTCCTGCGTGTCCACGCAAAAGCAACATGCCTAACAACGCGCGCGCGTTTACAGGTTGATCGAGCATTGTTGTTGTAATAGTACTGTACAACCCGTGTGCTATCACCTGCACTGCTGCACTACTACTGTGCGTTTGTACTGCTACTGTATTCGTACTGTACTTCTTTTCTGCTGCTGTTCACCCTACCTCCTTCCTCAACAAAGAGCTGATACTGAGCTGATCTCCCTCTACTATATAGCCTCCAAAAATGTCTGGGGGGGTGTGCTAAACCCGATACCACATTCGAGACAACATGCCTAGCCCGTTCAAGCAATTCCCTGTGCAATAGACTATGCGGCGATACTATTGGTGCTCTACTGACTGACACCTCGCTTGAAAAGTCACTGCATGTTTGCATCTTCTGAAAGCACGGTGGCTCTGTCACAAGCTTTTTTCTGAGAAGTTGTGATTTGCCTGCAGGTTGGGCGTGCACACATTGACCTTGAGCCTCCCCAGGATTGCAACATGTTGCAAACGCGCCCCTGATGCGGCAACAAGAAAACACATGCCGGAGGCCGGAGGAGGGTATCGCTGAGCTTCTTCGCCCGCACGCACGCATGCACGCACGGACGTACGTACGTACGTACGTACGTACGTACGTATGCACGCACATACGTACGCACGCATGTCCACCCACCCACACCCACGCAACCACCCACCCCCACACACACCCACACACGCCCTCCTACACACACTCACGAAACACACGCATGCGCACACACACACACGCGAATAAATGAATGAATGAATGGATAGATGGATGGATGATTAAATGAATGGAGTGAATGAATGAATGAATGAATGAACGCATGAATGAATGCATGACTTCGTGAATGCATGAATGGATGAACGGACGAATGGATGAACGGATGAATGGAATGAATGAATGAATGAATGAACGCATGAATGAATGCATGACTTCGTGAATGCATGAATGGATGAACGGACGAATGGATGAACGGATGAATGGATGAATGGAATGAATTCAACGAATGGAACGAATGAAGGATGGAATGGAATGGAATGGAATGGAATGAAATGAATGGAAATTCAAGAAATGGAATGAAATCAAAATGAAATGCAATGAAATACAACGCAAGCAAATGTACTGTGGATGATGAATGAATGAATGGACTGAATGTACGAATGATTGACCGCAAGGAATGAATGAAAGACTGAATGGATTAATGAATGTAATGAAATGACCAGAATGAAATGAAATTGAAATGGAATGAAATTGAAATGAATGAAGTGAAATCAAATGAACTGGAATGAAAATGAAATGAAATGAAGGAGTTGAAAGAATGAAAGGATGAACGAATTAATGAAATGAAAATGGAAGTGAACAGACGAAAACGGAGGGAGTGAGCGAGAAGCCCGTAAGTGCGAAGCTCGCGAGTAACTATCCCGAACTCCGGTGATCGCGCAAACAAAAACAAAACGAGCCCGAAGCCCAGCAAAACGACTGCAGCCTGGAGGCCCTCTCAGGTGAGCTGCGCCTTGAGAAATCCTGGGCTTCGGGTTTCGAGTTTGGAGCTTGGTTTAGCACTTGGGGCGTTTTGAGCCCAAGGGTCTACAAAGAAGCTGAAAAAGGCTCTAAGGATTGGTGTCTACCGCGTCTCTATCCGGCCCGTCGGGTTTGTAGGGGTTTGGGAAATTCTGCGACATCCCAAGTCCTCTATTGCGATATGACCAAGACCTGTCAAGCCTTGCCTGGCTGTCCTTTAGAAAAAAGGGTTTTAAGGTTTCAGACAGGCTCAGCTGTCAGGGATTTATGAGACCTCAAAACTCCGAACACAAACGCCAAATCCCTGAGCCTTTGCCAAGTCGGCCACTGTCACCACCGAAGCGCGTGCTCGTGGCTGGGCTAGACAAGCCCGATGTTCAAGTGATAGAGTTACGGTCTCTAGAGAGCACGTGCTTTTGTATCGATGCTCTGCATTTGGCTTTAAAGTGTCTTTGGCCTCTTGGATGCTGGGAATTAGCAGTTGCTGGTGCTGAAGGGGCGGTGTTGCTTTGTGAAGTGTTTGAAGAGTGTTGTTTTGTTGCGTGTGGGGGAGGAGGGGTTGGGGGGGTGGGTGGGGCCTAAGCTTGCAATAATATTTATAATGATGATGAGAACAAGCTGTGATTTAGGTAGATTGTTGGCTCCAGCACAGAAGGCCCACTGGCAGGTTTACATAAGCCCTGCACGGTCAACCTCCAAGCCAGAGCATTGCAACATCTCGGGAACCAAAATTGCCGGTTTTTCAACTACCTGGACGTTTGCCCCCTGATTCGTCAGTATTCAGAACATTGGCATCCTTCCGTTCACATGGTTTTAAAGTTTCCTGTCAGGGCCCATGGTGGCTTGAGGCTCTAAAAGCTTGAGCCGTCGTAGGTTGAACAGAGTATTTTCACGGGCTTGGGCGTGAGGTTCAACTTCAGATCGCCCCGAAGACCTCGGAATCTTTAGGGCCCAGGTTGAGTATTGGCATTGGCGTATGCGAGCTTCGCAGGGTCTGACGCCGTAAGCCCGATACAAGCCCAAGTACCCATCCGAGGCTCCACCACTTGAAGAAGCTCAGGGTGACAAGACGGCGAAAGACACCGAATGTCGGCAATCATTGACAGATTCTCAATGCATCTGGGGCTTCCCTAGGATATTGCTATGGGGACGATGTGGTACCATAGACGGGGTGCGCAGACTGCAACGGAACGGGGGAAGTGGTTGCTTATTTCCGTTGGTCTTTCGATGCAGGCATGTGTTGTAGCAAGCACGTTCTTCAGGTATTCGTTCGTATTTGTGTGTATGTCTTTATGCCTCTATGTCTGTATGTATGTATGTATGTATGTATGTACCAATGATGTATTATAATGTAATGTCATGTTATGTAATGTTAGGTTATGTTATGCTATGTGTTGTCATGTTATGTTATGCATGTATTCATGCATGCATGTACGTATATGTGTATGTGTGTGTGACGTGTGCAGTGTATGTAATGTATGTAATGTATTGTAATGTATTGTA
>CAJNJA010015440.1:541-10541 GCA_905231915.1 Symbiodinium necroappetens | reverse complement strand
ATAGAGAGAGAGAGCTGGACAAGCATACAGATAGACAGAAGAGACGGAGGCAGGCAAAGGGACACCAAGCCTCTGAGCAAGCAGACATACAGAAACTTCTTGGGCCAACACTCGTCGAGCCAGCGCTGGCTTCAAGTGATCCGAAAAGGAATAAAGGGGCTTCTCCACAGCAGCCTGCAGGGCGACGCAGGGACAGTAACTACACACCATGGCACGCATCCCCGTTTGGCCAGGCACATCTCTGCTAGCGCAGGTGCTGCGAGTGCGTCAAGCAGTGCTTCAAGGAAGGGATCCAAACCGCGCTGCGGCTTGACAAGTATTTTACAGACCGATCTTCTCTTCACAGGACAAAGCAGATGCAGTGACCGCAATTGTCAACAAGGCACTGCCTGCATTCGCATTAGCAATTCGGCCAGCTTCTCTGCATCCTGTCAAGCATTGCTGCACCGGCGTACATCAGACAAAGAACTTCGCTGCAGCAGAGACCATCCAATACAAATAGTCTTGAACGCACTGGCTCCAGCGCATCCATCTTCTTTGGCAGCTCAGACTTGGTGACCTGTCAAGCCCAAGCCAGCAAATTGCCCAACTCGTATCATGCATCCTGAATCCTCGCAGACATGGGCACATGCTGGTGTCAGCAAGGCAGTGCACCGTTATCCAAAAACAGCATCGGTCCTGAGCCTGAATAAGTCTGTACGCAACTGGTCGGTCTTAGCGTATCTACCAGTTTCACAGGAATCCTAGGCCGGTCGGTAGGACATCTGTCAGCATCGGCTAGCCAGCGTGCAAACCACCATATACGATCTTCTGCAGTACTCGGCTTGTGGATCGAAGCGGCTGGGCTGAACCGAACGGCTGAACAGGCATCAGACCAATGAGAGCGAAAATGGGTGTGCAGCGAATTTGAAGCGAAACCTTCACATTTCACTGTTTACTGAATTCAAGACATGCACTTGAAACATGCTGCGGGCACTGGTGCCGGGCAAAAACGACCACGGTGTCCAGTAGCGAAAACCTCTCTTACTCGAGGATTATACAGGCTGCGAAAGGCACTGCGCATCACCACATGCGACCTCTCTAAGAATTTGGGAAAACCGCGCGAGGTGCCTTCTTACCCTGACTGACTGAATTTGTTCAAAAATAGGCGCCATGCGCCATTTCTCGGGGTTCTGGCAGTGCACCTCAACGGTGTACCGGTGCACCTATCTGGTGCCGTCAGGAAACCCATCTCATCAAGATCTCTGATCGAGCTCAGCCCGGCCCTTTAAAGGAAGACCGGACTGACAACGTAAACGAAATGCAGTCACACTAACTTATCACCCTCAGCATGAGCCACGTCCAATGTTGCATCCAGCATCCTGCGAACGGAGCTGAGGAAGATTTAGTTGAGTGACATTGAGTGAGAAACAAAAAAGAACAGCTCTCCCCCGTCCTTCCAAGCTCCCACACCACATCCTCTCCAGGCGCCCGGTGCAACTTGATCGCAGTCTCAACGATGGACTGAAGCTCCTGCGGCGAGTGACGAGCACACCAGCGGCTGATCTCGTACCAAGCCTCCGATGGCATCAGGCTTGGCGGATTTGGCTTTGCTTGTCCAGCCAGAATCGTGTCCAGCTTGGTCAGAAATTTCCCCCATGTTTCATCTGGCCGCTTTGCCCACTTCTTGCGTTGTGAGGCCAGCGAGTAAACTGCAGGAATGATCAGGACAATCTTCTCCGGAGAAACCTGCGACACATCCTTGCTTCCGATTGATTTGACGGCAAATGTGGAGTTCTCGTGGATCACCTGCAGTGTCGATTCGAAGTGCCGCAGCTTAGAAGGCTTAGATGCCCTCTTCGTGCGAAGTATCGGCTGTACAGCACCCACGTCGTCAGACAGATTAAAGTCCATCTCCCTGGCCAGGCTTGCGCTTCGCACACTAAGTTCGTTTTGTGCCTTACCGGATCGCGTCTTCATTGCCTTCGCTGCCGGGACAAGCAAGACCAGGAAACTGCTTCCGCAGGAGGCCAAAGAGAGCCATGTCTTCGCTTGCTCGGAGGTAAGCAGTGTAGAGGACGCGGCACAGATGAGAAAGCAAACGCTGCTGACAGTGGACTCCAAGGAGAGCTTCATGCAAACCGCTCTCTCCTTTCAGGCATGAAATCTCCAAACACGACCCCTTCTGAACCCTTCTGTCTCCTTGTCTCTGGTCCACAGCGTCACAGCCGAAGCCAGCGCGGATGCCAGCAGGCACAAGAAGCACACCAGGCGATGGCAAAATCCTCCAACGGCATTCCAAGGTCCGTCTAAACAACTTGAAGCATGAGAGCATGGCGATTGCACAGCTTCCAAAACTCGACAGGGTCCTCCGGATTGGGATTGCTGCAGATGTAAATCGGGCAGCATGTACTCCATTTCTCTTGGCTTGCTACCCGAGCTCACTAAACGACCAATGGTCTGCCTAACGAGAACATGCACTTAACATGCTACATCAGCGCTTCTGCTGGTCTCTGCTGTAATGACAGAAATTGCGACAACGTGCTCCAACTAACACTTCCAAAAGGGGGAAGCTCTGAAAAAAGCCAACCTGCAGATAGTCGATTGCTTTGAACAGAATGCTCCCTACGTGTCGCAAGGAAGCATAGCGAAGCAAATAGCAGAGGGAGCCTGATTCAGATCAGCCAGATTCTTCACCTATCGCCCAGCGATACTTGGTGCCAGCTGCGCAGCCAGAAATCCGAGATACTGACCAAAGATCGCAAACCAGGCCGCCACCAGGTGTGAGAGCCTGAACGGCACCAGAGCGCCGCCGGCATGACAAGGCGATGCTCGGGCCCAGGGCTCATGACAAGCTCGATGAGGTCTTGATGGGGGCTGCCCAAGCTCTCCCTGGCAGATCAGCCGACGCTTCTCAGAAGCTATGGCAGCTGTCTCACTATCCGGCCCTGGAGACACCTGTGCACACTCTGCCATGCCTGTACCGCTCTGGAAGGAGATCCTCAAACGTCTCAGCGGAGAACCAGGCACCCTCCGCAACCGCGTCCTGGACACGAACCGGGCTGGCTGCGGACATTGCGCAGCGCAAGATGTGCGAACCAATGCAACACATTGACATGAATTGACATCAGGGATTGCCAGTGTCAGACGTCTTCTCCCACCTTCAAAGCTTCTGTTTGTCCTGGGTCGAGCTAGTTCGGAATTGGTCGCTACACTTCACATCTACAGCGTGAGCAAGAGGATTCCGACTACAGAACAACGTGCTTCAGCTCCTGCAGAAACGGTGCAGGTAGGACACTGCTGACATTTCTGAGCCTCAAACTATCTTGAGACACCTGTCCAAGCATGGCTACTTTGCCGATGCGTGTAAACATCTCACAGATCAGGACAAATGCCGATGTAATCAAGCTGCTCCAAAACACAAGATCCCTGCGCTTGCCGCCACCAAAAGTTTCAGGACCGCTGCCTCAATTTTGGGGGCCGGCAGCTCTTCTGCCGTGTCCACCAAGCCTGCAGCGTGCTCCAAAGAACAATCTTTTTCCTGGATTCCGGGCCCAAGGACTACAGACACAGGTCAGCATAGCGCAGAAACTCACACACTCACGTCACTTACGTGACTGCCCCCCACGAAGAGCCCCAAAGCGGTTCCAAGGTGCGGCGCCTTCCAGCTGCGCCTCGAGCCCGGCGAAGGGGTCTGCAGCGGGGTCCTGAGCTGGGCGCAGGGCGCTTTTTTCATCTCGCAAGATCCTAAAAACAAAGAAAAAAGCCACTCTCCGGGAGAGAAGAGAATTCTGTAAGGCAGGGGCTTCGGTGACTGGCTCCTCCGGCGGCTCCTCTTTCGGCTCTGGGAGCTCCTTCGGAGGCTCCTTCGGAGGCTCCTTCAGAGGCTCCTTCGGCTCTTTGTCCTTCCTTGGTACATAAGAGCTTACCCTCGAGTTTTGTATATGGAAGTATAATGAAGTCTATAGATATCAGGGCTGACAGACGCTGGGAGACTTAACCGGAGAAGCTCAGGACAATCAAACAGAATATCAATGGCTCTGCGTCACATGGACTGCAGTCTCACGAGCCATCTTGGACATTCTGGGGCTCTCACTTGGCTTTCTTTCGCTTGGACACTGGCGATGCTGCAGGTGTGTCAACGCCCTCTTGCTCATTCACCTTGGCACATCTGAAGAAATCCTAGAGAATGCTGTGCGGTGTCACCGATTTCTGAGCTTGGCTAGACATGGAGATGTTCGCGTGTGCACGTAGAGTCTGGGCTCCACACCTGAAGGCGTTTGGTCTTCAGATTGTCCTTCCCGGCAGCGGTCCTTCTTCGCTTTGGGGAGGAGACTTCCTTTGTGTCGCCGGCTGCAGGAGCAGGAGCCGACACGACCTCCACAGAAAGATCTGGTGAGAGTCGGACAAGCGACTGGACATCCTGGGGCAAAGGCACTTCCTCCCACGCGCGGCATGTGCTCAGCTCACAAGACTAATCTTTGTAGTCTGGCGGGCTCCTGCTTTGCCAACGGACACTTCAAACCCTGTCTGCTTGTCTGTTCTTCCTGTGTCTGTCATCCGATCCATGTGTAGTTTTATCTGCAGCTATCGTTTGTACCGGCTCGGTCTCGCATGTGCATAGCAGTTCTTATTGCTGTGCGAAGCAGTGCTGCTCGTCTATCTACCCATGCATGTACCCTTCTACAGGCTGGCCATTGGTTGCCTTCCTGTCCCGCTTAATATACAGCCGAAGGCCACTTGGTCGTGTCGTCATGTAGATGCTGTGTCACAACTTTGTTTTGCACGCCTGCTCGGTTAGCAAGTGCTTCAGGTGGGTGTGTGTGTGTGTGTGTCCGTGTGTGCGAGTGCTTGTGCCTCATCAAGCGCATGAAATGGCTCGACAGTAAGGTGTGACGGCACAGTTACACCGGCAACGGCTTGGCTTAACACCGATATGCAAACGCCCGACTTTGCTTCGGCAAGTTGAAGCACGGTTCCTACCAGCAGCAGAATTCTGAATTAAGGACACTGCAACGAATTAGGTCCAAGTTAGACTAGCAGGAGACCTACCGAAGATACTGACATGATGGTGCATGTGCAGTCTTTGTGCACTTGAACTTTCAAGCCGTCTGTTCTGCAATCTCCGTATCCGGGACCGCCCCCGGGTTCCAGCAAACTAAGAAAGAGAGGAATGCTGCCAAACAAATCTGCGCGGTGAACCTTGCAACAGCGGTAGCAGTCGGTTCCAATACTAACGAAGAAATGCTGCGGCCTGCAATGCGTTCAACCTGGGCACCCGGCGCATTCCCCGCCTGGGCTGTTCAGTAACTCACCGAGAAAGGTAGATGCTTCTTTGGGCCAGTTACCTAGAAACCCAGAAACACAACAACAAAAAGGTGCACTACTGAACAACTCAGCTGCCATATCATTCAACTGCGTTTCAGTCAGCAGCTGTTCCATTCGGTAGGCACTAATTTCCTCCGGTCCGACACCCTGTAGAAAGCATTTCTCCTGAGAACAGAACGCTCATATCGCTGTCTACCAGAAGCTGGGAAACCGTCGCCTGCGGCGTCTTCACAAGCAAGACCCGCCTGCTTGTCCATGAGCCTCCATGTCGGGCCAGTGACGATGTACTTGCCTTTCGGGATCACGCAAGGCGCGATCCTGTGGTCCGACCGATGCCAAGATCTTCCGAAGCCCTGGTCCTCAGCGTTAAGTCCGTTAAGGTATTCGGTATTCGGATTCAGGTTTACCCTTAGCATAGTAATTAGAATAATAACCCATCGCAGCAGCAGCCGCAGAAGTGGCAGTGGCAGTAGTGGTAGCACCAGCAGCAGCAGAAACAGGAATAGAAGTAGGAGCGGGAGTGGGAGTGGGAGCAGCAGAAGCGGCTAGCAGTAGTAGTAGTAGTAGTAGTAGTAGTAGTAGTAGCAGTGGTAGTATTACTAGTAGTAGTGGTAGTAGTAGTAGTAGTAGAAGAAGCATCAACAGCGGTAGTGTCCATCATGTAACTTTTTCCGACAGTCTTGGGGATGATCTTGTTCCTGTGAATACGAGTGAGCCCTACACCCACTGCTCCCTGTCAATCAGTGCGGTGACTCCCGTAAGCAATCTTGAACAGCACCACTAGGCCTGAAGAGCCACATGCTTAACGTTAGATGCCTCCAGGCATCCACTTGAATCACAACCGGCTCCTTCCACACGTCTACATTCCGAGCTTGGAGTTCGTATGCAGCGAGGGCTACCACATGGATCTCACGAAGGGTCAGAGGCAGATCCATGGACAAGACTTCTCGGACTTTGAAATCCAGCTGCTCCTCCCGCAATGAGGGCTGTGGCAGCTGTCTGGTAAGTCACAAACGGCAACACAAGCAAAGAACCAAAAAGTCAGAAGCGCCAGTCAGCCCGCCTCCCCGAGCCTCTTCGCCAATTCTGCAAACTGTCGACTCCACTTGGCACCTCCTTCTCCCCTTGGCTTTTGCACTTTCTCGCTTGGCAGTCGCCTGGGGCCTTTGGCTGCCAGCACGTTGGCCAAGGGCACCACTTCGCAGCGGAAGGAGAGGAAAGTGTTCGAGAGGGCAACTTCTGCCTCGAGGCCGCCAGGCCCCGTCCGCGAAGACGTCTTCCGTAAGTACCTGAGGTGACAACAGCTGACCGAAAGTGGCGTTCACACAGGCTTCAGGAAGTTGAAGCCTATCAAGGTGGGAACCACAATCTGCGAGCCGAAAATCCCAAAGCCCCAACCCTTTGAACTCGTCCTTGCCGAGCCTAGCAGGGCCCCTGTCCTAATGACCCGTGCATCCAAACCTCTGGCCGAACTTGCATCACTGAAGCACCAAACTCCAGCACCGTGAAACCGTCACGAATGAACGAATATTCCTTTGCTCAAGGACCCATGAACTCCCAATTTGGGTCCGGCAGCAAGCTCCATGAGCGATTTCGGCTCTGGGGTGGCCCGAACTCGTGCGCGGAGACCCGATGCGAAGATGCCAGAAAGCCTCCGCCAGGGATTTCAGGATGCTGTTGGCGCGTTTAGAATCTTTTTCATCTTCCCTCGTGTTGTACGTCATGATTCGGATGACCACTGTCATGGCCCTGGCACGAAACACACCGATGTATGTCAATGGTGGTGATACTGATGATGGCGAATCTTGTTCTTTTAGAACAAAATTCCTGCCAGCCTGGTAGTAGCAAATTTTAGCAGCAGCAGCAGCCGCCGCAGCAGCGGCTGCTACTACTAATACTACCACCACCACCACCACCACCACCAGTTTGTTGTTGTTGCTGTTGTTGCTGCTGCTTTTTGGTAACTAACTTACGAAGTTCTGTAAGTTCTAAAGGGTGCTGCAAAAATGTTTATCAAGCTCTTGCTAAAGGACTTACTGGAGGTTAAAGGGCCTCGATCGGGGCTTTTATCGTTTTGTAGGGTTTTCATCGGTTGCAAACGGTCCTCAGGAACTCTAAGCATGTCCTTAGGAAGCAGGATGCTTCGACGGTTTACGCGTGCAAACGGAATTTGTTGAAGAACCTAGTTAAGCTACATAAGACAAAGGCATTCTAGAGCCCAGTGGCTTCAGGCGGAGCTTTTCTGTGAGGGAGGGGGGGAGTTGAGGCTTTTAGGTTTTTATGGCTTGGGATTTGGAGTTTGGGGTGTCCCGAAGAGCCTGCTCCATGTATTTGGGTCCAGACGGGTGAAGTTGAAAGCTTGTGGTCTTCCTAGTGAATTCAGATCTAAAGCCTCAACCCTAAACCCTAAACCCCTAAACCCTAAACCCTAAACGCCCTCAAACCCTAAGTAACACGGAAGCCTGATGATCAGCACTTGGTGCTCGAACCTCCACCTCTCATGCAACCCTTCTCGACCCCGTAAAGACACAGTCCAAGAAGCTTTCGGGCCTTGCCAAGCGACATACTGTAAAACCCAAAAAAACACTCCCTAAACCCTAAAGCACAAACCCTAAACCCTAGACCCGAATCTTCAGAGTGCCTCGTTCTCGAAAGGCCATATCTTGAATGTCGATGGGCCGCTCAAAGTGATCTTCTCTTCGCTTGTGCCACATGTTGCCACTGTTTTCCACACCAAGGAAGGCCAGCCTGCCGCACTTATCCACCACCTGCCAAGTGGGTTGGAGAAGACCTACTTTAACCTTGTCGATGCACTTCATCTTTAAAAGTCGCTCAAAACACTTCGCCTGTAGCATGTTGGCATAGCCCTTGCCCGTGGCAGTGCTTGAATCTTTGAACTGTCCGGGGCCAGTGTTGAGACTGGAGAGGTCGACACACGGATACCCCACGAAACCACCATCGAGATCCTGCATGCAACTTTCCTTTCGATCTCTCAACTGATTGTTTCGACTCAGACGCTTTTAGAACGGGGCAGTCCATGGGAACAAGGAGTCTTCGACCGCTTCGATACTCCCAGGCGCAGCCACTGGCCACCTCACTGGCATCCGTGAAGATGTGCTGCACCTCCTTGAACGCCTCGGCCAGGTAGCGGCACTTGTCCAGGTTGGATTCGCACATCCACGCGAACTCCACCTTCCAGTTTCAAGTGGAACGTTGCAAGGTGCGTTCTTACTTGTCGGCTTTATTTATGTCCGGCCTGAAGCGTCTCCCCTGTCCCCTTCAGCGACTTGAAGACACGGCTCACAGCACTGGCCACCATTTCCGCCGTGCCCCAGCCAGTGTACATGGAAAAAAGCCGTAGAGGCTTGCCTCGCGCAGCGGTTGCTGAGATGTCACCGAGGAGATCTGCTTTGCGCTCAAAGTTCCAGCGGACAAAGCCTTCGACCTCTCCACAAACTTTCAATCCTACATCATGATGACACGGTTTTGGCGCTTGAGCCCTGGCAATCTGCTGTCTTCGCACCAAGGACAGAGCTGAAGGGACAGCCATCGGCGGTTTGGGACTTTGAACTCCACAATGTGCATGCCTGGAACTTCAGACGCAGACTCCCACTGGCAAAGGACTCAAAACCTTCAAAACCAAATCATCCGAAACACTGGTGAGTTTTCGCGTGGATATGGACATCGAAGCCTTCAGAGGTCCATGTCCTGCAGCGCAACTTGGGGACACATACCCACGCCACAAAAAAATGCCTGCAGTCGCTTCCAAGGGGAACTCCCCACAATGTCCTCAAGCTTTCGGTGTCGAGGCGGGCCCGCTTGCAGTCGTGCATATAGCATTGGCTTCAGATACATAGATACATAGATACCTCCCCTTTTAGGGTTTAGCGTTTTGGGTTTAGGGTTTAGAGTTTAGGGCTTAGGGCTTAGGGTTTAGTGCCGCAATCGGATCCAAAGCTTCATGCACGCAAAATCCTGAGCTCAACGAGCAGAAACGGCAAGTGTGCAAGGAAACTGACAAGAAGCATGGCAATGTACTGTGACAGACCATGGACACGGTTAATTTCATTTGCTAAACCAGAATAGTAGCAGAATGTCCCTTTACTACGCAACTTCACGCTATCTTCATTTTGGCTTGAAGCGTAGACAAAAGAGAAAAAGAGACGGAGAAAGAGAAAGAGTCCCGGCCTGGGCGGCCAAAGCACCACTGCTTTCTAGCTTGTCATACTGGCCCAGTACCATGAAGATCCCGAAGGTATCCCAATGATGCACCGATCATGGTACCATTGGACCAAGACATCATAACGTGCAGTTCGCTATGTTGGGTGGTCCCCGGTTGGGGGCGGAACCATCCAAGAGTTGACGCGCTCAAGGGTTCTGTTCAGGAGTTTGGGCTGAGCGTGCATGTCGGAGGGAGATTGGTCAGACTTGTCGGGGGCCGGGAAGGTTGGAAAAAACATTCCCAGAGGCACAACAATCCGATATTGTCAGCCAGACTCAGCCAGATCTGGTGGAAAAGCACGTAAACATGGCGTGCAAAAAAAAATGTGTCGGCAAAACCTTGAGGATGAAACATTCGGCGAGCTATAGCACATGTGAATTGAGTTTGGGGTTGGGTGGAATAAAACAATCACTCTCAGTCGGAACACATACTGTAAGGGCTGGAATTCGTGAGAACACATCAACTTGACTG
>CAJNJA010015439.1:0-11757 GCA_905231915.1 Symbiodinium necroappetens | reverse complement strand
CAGGACAGTTTTCGACCCGTTAGCAGAAACAAGTACGGGAGCAGCTCTCAACAACAGGAGTTAAAGCAAACGCCATGTAGTTGAGCAGCCCCAGTTCCACCTTAAACAAGGAGAGAAGGACGCCGCCTTCGACCTGCTCGATGCCATCACAAAGTCAGGCATGTTCGACTTTCTTGTCGACTGGTGTGTCTTTGGAAGCTGCTTTCTGTCATTGGCTCGATTTGGGATATGTTGAACATCTTGCTCCACTCCTGCAGCAGGTGCCCTTCCACTCAGTAACCTGGGCCGCACGTAGATGGGACATGGGGTTGCTCCTCGAAGCGATGTTGCGTTGTTCGTTGGGAGCAGAGTCTCACCAAGTAGGCCAAAGATCAATGAGAAAATGATAAAGTTGGAAACAGGTTCTCCTTCACTCAGGTCATGCAGAGTTGCACATCATCGTCGCAGCAACCCATTGCTTTGACAAGACGGTTACCGAAACGGTTGTCCAAGACAACGTCAACCCAATTGCAAAGGTGGAGCGGTCAAGCGGCTCGTTTAAATGCCTGTCTTTCTTGGTTTGCCTTTCCTGTGATCGCTGATCCTCGCCCAAGTTTGGAATTGGGCTTCCTTGTAAGGCCTGATCATGGCATCCACTGTCCATCAACAGCCAGCCGAATGCCTGATGAACGAGTCTAGCCACGCACGCGTTATAGCAGATTCTCCTCAGCTTTTTCTGGAGGATGCTACAAAAGCGGAACCTGTTGCCTGATTTACGTGCCGCGAGTTTCCCTAATGCTATCGTGAAGTATGAACGGGTACTTATGAAATTCCACGAAGTATCCATGCACACCAATGGCCGCCAGCGTCAGCTGGCACAGGGAGCCATGCCAGAAATGCAGGATTGGCGAATCCCTGGACCAGTGTGTCAAGTTGCTTTAGAGTGAGCACCCGCCTCCACAAGGCTGCTTCGGCGTTTGCAGGGCTGAGTTCTGTGCCGACCGAAGCAGCATATTCCTCAACTGTACAGTGTGAGGATGTAAGGCGTGGAAACGACTCGGGTTGTGACATGTCTGATCTCGGCTGGGTCTTGGCCACTGTCATCATACCGTGCAGGCAGGTTCTTCAGCGAGGCTCTCCTCTCTGACACAGAGCGGCATGCCTTGCAAAAGGCGCGCTTGGATCGGAGTCATGACTTCAGATAAAGATAGATAAAGCAGGTGCCGCAGTTTGTCAGGGAAAGTTTGCCTTTGCTGGCCGGGCTCAGGGTACACATGTGACAGAGCTTTGTGAGTCTGCCGGAAAGGAGCTGCGCCGTGCGAGAGCCAATCACGAGGCCCTTGCCGTGAGAAGCATGGTTCTCGTTATCGTGTGAAAATAGGTTCTCAGGCTAGTTTGTGCTCAGAATCTCGCGGCGGGAAGCGGGGCTTGATGAGTTCTCGAACATGCTGCATGGCTACAGAGGCCTGGCCTAGCTTGACCAGGGGAGGCTACGAAGCGAAAGATGAAGTAAACAGGTCTATTGTTGCTTGGTAATGCGCTCTACCGTACCCGACAGAGTAAAGATTTGTTTTTGGCGAGCAGAGGAGTAAAAGAGGGGTTTGCGAGCGGCCATGGCAGTGGTCTTCGGCCGCAAAGGCCAGAGCAAGCTGAAGGCAGGCAGCCGGCCCAGCCGGCCTAGCGAGGATGACGGTATCGGCAGGCCGTGCTCACGCTATAAAGCAATTCCATGCCACAAGTTGCGCACTCGCCTGCGATTGGCGCTGGACCCCTTCTTGATCTTCAGTCCCCGCTACATTGACTCTACATGACCCCACATCCCGTGACTCGATGGCCCCAGATTGGTTTGTGACAGGGGACGGGCATGCATCGAGCATGTCCCCAAACTGCCGATCCAAAGCGCCTGCTCTGGCCGCCCAAAGATCTTTCTGGAGCCTCTTGGTCTCTTCTAACTCACCCTTAGAGTTGTTCTTTTTGGTGAGACGCACCAACCATAAGCAAATCCTGCACGAGACTTGCAAGGATTGCAATCTTCCGTGGTGCCTTCTTCGGAGTAGACCACCAGCAAGCCTTGGAGTTTGAGCTGTACCCAGAGGCCGAAGACCAAGCGATGATCTTGGATGAGGCTAGAGTCCCAGGCTTTGGCCTCTGCCTCTGATCAGTCAAGCCCCCAAATTTCCTCAGTTTTTGCTCACTATCGAAGATTTTGCTCAGCACACGCTCTATCGAGCAGACTGGATGACCACTTCAGACACATCGCTGTTTGGTGCCGCTTGGGTTCCAATGTAGAAAGTCCAGCGAGATGAAGCAGATTGACTGCAAACTCCATGTCTGCAACTGCTGATAATCACCGTCGAACTTGGTTGTGCCACCCAGTCCAAACTGCACCGTAAATCAGTTTTGTTACAAGTGTCCACTTTCAGTGCACAGCCTCAAATTAGCCTGGTCATACTGAGCTGTACGTGGACTGTCGCTTCAGGCATTGAAAACCCTAAACCTTAAACCCGAAACCTTGCCAAGTAGGACGGAAAAAACCCTAAACCTTAAGGCAAAAAAACCCGTCAGAAACTGTGGCTGATGCATGGTCGATGTTACCTGAACTACCCTGCAATGCAGGCTCTGTCCTTGCTAAGTGGGAGGGAAAAACCCCTTCAAGCCTTCACCTTCAGAGAACCCAAAAACCCTTGCAGAGCCCACGCAGGCGGCGCCCAAAGCAGCGCGCCGCCTCTTGGAGGTGCCTTGGCTGCCGAGAACTAGCATTACTATGATTATTTTTTGAATATCTTTATAAATTATTGTTTAGTAGTGTTATTGTTATTATTGTTATTGTTATTATTAAGTATTTGTTACTATTATTTATCAAAATTATTATTATGATTATGATTATGATTATGATTATTGTTGGTATTATTATTATTATTGTTATTATTATTTTTATTGGTATTACTATTCTTATGATGGTTATTATTATTCGTGTTATTACTGTTTGTTGCTCATCGGCTTATGCAGAGTGGCCTGAAGTTTAAAGTTTCCACCGCTCTGTTGGGTTCAGGCTCAGGCTTCATGCTGGGTGTGCGAATTCGTTGTGAGACTACTGCTGCCGCTTGCCAGTCTTGCACGGTGAGGGGGCACAGAGAGGGGGGAAGATATGATCAAGATATTGATCGTCGCGGCGGCGAGCAGCAAAGCAGAACCATCCAGTTTAAGGACTGCGCGGCCGGAAGGCTCAGCGACCGCCGCCTAACGTAACTCGCTTGCAACCACCGATAGTAAGTGTCTGAACGAGTAGAAGAGTTTTCCGCCCATTCGGCTCAGCCTCTTCTGGTGACAATGGTCGTGTGGGCTGCATGCTTGGTATGCTCAGGCAGATAACGCCAACTTCTGCGCTGTTGGACGGAGCTGAGCTGGGTAGGGTAAGCAAAGAGAACTGGCAGCTCCTGGAATGTGCCTGATCCCGCCCTGCCAGGTGAACCGGAAACGGAGACAGGGAAAGGACTGCCACACACAGATCCCGGCATGCTGTCCGTCTCGCGAAATGTGGATTTTGCGGGCTATATTCTGACGCTTGCCCCTGCTCCTCGTTTGGACCGCGACCATGCAGCCGTGGGGCGCCTCATCACGGGCTCTGCATTCCTAGACCATATCGTGTCGGCACGCGACTCCACCTGCAAGGAAGTTCGCGTAGTGAATTGCGGCGAGGTTTTAAGGGACCTGCCAAGTTCCGCGAAGACAGGCGGCCAGAGTAGAAGCCGGCGCTCGGCATCACGCAGTCGGAGCCCCCGCAGCTGAAAAAGATGTCCACGCTTCTGTACTCGATTCTGCATCTTACTGACTGCTCACGCCTCCCGCGGCTTCTCTGAAGACCCCGCAAATGTAGAGATGGAATGAGTCAGTGAGGAGCAGCGAACATACACGGCCGCAGGCGGTCACCGTGTCCGCACGACTCGCCCCACTCTTCGGGCAGCAGGGGCCGGCACAGCTATGCCGGGGCCTTGCCGGGGATCTCTGGGCTCAGCATTGAGTTTCTAGTGCACATCGGCTGAGCATGATGACCTTGCCCAGGTTGCTCCTGGTTTCCAAGCAGCTTGGCATTCGTGAGCAGGGTGGACGGAGAGAGCCAGGTACCTCTTAGCAGGGCAGTCTGGAATCCGAAAAGCAGGTTCGCACATGTCTTTTGCAATAAGACTGCATGCCGAGGCATTGGCGGCGAGTGCCTATGCTTGATGGCCATCCGTTTCAGTGCTCGGCACAGGATCCGTGCTATCGGTTCGTGGAACAAGATGAAGGAGGTTCAGAAAAATTAGTGAGAGCAGAGGTGACACCCTCAACCGCTTGGGTGAACTACCAGACACCGGAGATCCAGAGGAGGACACGTCTTAGCATAGCCCTCTGAAAGACTTCCCCAGATGGCACCGGGTCTCAGCAGTAACTTGGCACAGGCGAATGTGAGTAAGTTTACTCTCCCCTGCTCATCAGTTCCTTCTCGTATGTTCATGCCAGGACCTGGAAGCTGACGTGCATGAGCCGCAGCCCGCAGAAGCTGCAGTTATCGTGTTGTTCGCAGTGGAAACGTGATAATTGTAAGCACAATAATGATGTTGTTTAAAGCAGCGATGTAGATGCGGGCGACATTTCCTGTGGCTGGCGAAACCCTCTTCCGGTCTCTCAGGCTCACCGTGGGCACGCTGCGTCCTCAGAATCCATGTGTCAAGGCGTTACGCAGGCGGAGCAACGGGATCTAAATACGGAGTGCAAATGAGCGGCGACAGGGCCTATCCCTTCGCCGTGCATCGGACGAGTGCTGGACTCGAGGACTGCCACGTTCCTGTCCTTGAGCAAGTTTGGGCAGGTCAGGTGATCAGTCGACGATTAAGATTTTAAACTGAGACACTGTCGGGAAGGTTCGGTGAGGCATGCACGTCACAATGGTTGAGGATATTCTTGGAGAGGCGCTTCTGGGCGAAGGCCGGGGGTGCATCCGTCCTTGCATTGCCCGTGCAGCTTTTGCTCCACTTTGCTGGAGTTCCCGCGAACTGGCTCGGAGGCTTTGCTTTGCGCTTGTCCGAGAAGTCTGAGCAGCAAGGGCTGCAGCAATGGATCGAGCCGCGAACCTCAGAGCTGAAAGCAGACAGTACAGAGAGCCAACACGTGCTGTGCTGCTGGGACGGGCTCCTTTAGGACTTTAGGCCCTGTCATCCTCGTCAAATCGCAAACTGCACCCGCTTCCGGGCGTTGCTATGTGTGGGGGGCTTTCTGGTCGGGGGGATCCCTTGGCAATAGGCAGATAGAGAGGGGGGGGGTTAGGTGCATCGGGGGCTTCTAAAAATAGCAAGTCCGCCTATTTTGGTCAGGGCGGGGGACCTGCCGCCGCGATCTTCGAACCTACCATTGCGCCACGTTGTGAGAGTGGAACTGACCAAGCCTGCCGAGTGCAGCCTGTGAGGTCGAACTCGGCCGCCTCGCCAAGCCGAGGCCAACGCGTCTTTGGGCCTGTCGAGAGCTCGGGATCGGAGGTGCGATGAGGTGCGGTTCCAGATGGTTGACGAGTTTCGGATCGAATTTCTGAAGGTTCGACTGCGGACGCGTGCAACCTCCTGGGATGTCTGGGGCCTCGGAACCGTGTCTGAGCTTGCATGATTGCAGTTTAATGTATGTCCTGGGCTCGAGAAGAGCCTCGGCAACAACTGTGTCGGCTCGTGACGAGCTGCTTGAAGCTTCGTTGTTGTCCCAAAACTCGCTTGACTTGATCGAGATGCGAGTGCTAGAATCTGCAACGGAATAAAAAGGCAAACCGCTACCTCTTGTGTAGTAACAGTCGCAATAAAGATTGCAATACTGCTGAATACTAGCTGCAAGCAAGCATACCTCTGCAGGTTCGCCAGCTGATCAGCAGCCAACCAATGTAGCTACAACATGCACCGCATGCAACGAGTCAGCTACGATTACGGCTTCTGCTTGGTGGCATGTTCGAGCAAACACAACACTTAGACTTAAGCTTCGGTGCTCCTGCTTACCCTAACCAACCGCGAACACACAGGCACGGGGGGGAGACGGTAAAAGGGGGAACCCAGGCAAGACCTGCCTGAGCCAGCTTGGGGCCATTCCAGTGCAGCTTGTGCTCCAGGTTACCCGTGAAGGCGGCGATCGCACAGTGACGGTCGTCATCACGTGGTGTACCGGAGAGGCCGTCGCAACAGTCGCACATCTGAGTCCTAGCATATGCCAGCTGCAAGTTGTTCTGTCAGGCGGAATGCTCGGAATGCCCGGTGCTCGATCCGGCCCTGAGCACTCCAGGATACCCGAGGCTGTCTTCATGCGTCTCAGGTGTGAAAGCTGACTGAGGCCTCGCACAATTCAGGATCTTCGTGTTGAGTCAGGCCCCGACGCGCACGCACTTTGCTGCTGGGGCTGGCGCAACCAGAGCCCATTTGAATCCGCGCTGCCCCAAAGCCCTTTGCACCAGGCCTGCATTTGCCAGGAAGACGAGCGTTCGCCCCTTGACACTTGCGATTCCAGCCGTTCGAAGCTTCCTGACCGAACACCTTGAGGTTGGCGGAGACAATGGTCTTCAAAGGGAGCCTCGGCGTTGGTCGGATCCGATGGAGTGAAGACGTGTGATGTCTTGGCTGATTCTCGACATAGACACCCGGGACTGGGCTAGTCACAGCGGCTCTTCATGCAGACACAGGCAACATCAACAAGAGGCGGCATGGTCGGGTCCAGCCCCTTTCTTGTTGATGGCCCGGCTTTGCAGAAACCTGCAGGGTTGCAGGGCCATAGACGACACGGACGCAGAGTCCAGTATTTGACGACCTGCCATGCTCGAAGCCAGCTGGCCCAGCTGGAAAAAGCATCCACAATCGCACTTTCCGGTGAGCATGGGGCTGTCATCACAACCTGGTGACAATCCATGCTAGACCCCGAGCCGAAAGAGTCCAGAACTCCAGGGGTCTGGCTATTCGAATTAGTTTTGTTGTTACTGTTTGTTGTTCCTGTTGTTGTTGCGGCAATGATGATTAGCCTTGCCATGAGATGCCAATCATGTCAGTAGAAACGGCCTTTTCTTACGAAGCCTTGACTGACGCAGAGCTTCGACTTGTCGCTGCTTTCTCTGTTTCTGGCTCCAGCCAAAGGGAGCCCTGCTCCGGGCGCGGCCCGCAGCTGAGGCCGTAACGGACAGAGACGATGTGAAGCCAGAGCAGCCGCACTGCTGGCACGACTATCATCATTGTTGTTGAACGCTGCTAGTCTTGCTGCTGCTTGTATTATCCAACCTACCCCTCGCCCATTACAGCCTCTGAATGTGGACAGTATCCTAACGTATGCTCCAGCCTTCTTGGTCGTCGAGCCCCCAAGCCCAGCTGGCGTTCACAGTGGCACGTGCCTTTCTTCGCCCGTGTCTTTGCACATTCGTGCCGAAAGGTCCCATGGCTGCGCCTTCCGCCGCGGCAGCTGCCGGCGCCGCCGCGGCGGCCCTCCTCCAGCGACAACTCCTGCACACCTGGCGACAATTCGGGTTGAGGAGGTTGAAAAGTCCATGATGCGGATGAACAGAAAAACTCGCAGACTCAGTTCATCTTCATCTATCTCGCGCAGTCTCCTTCACTCAACCTCCCTTTCCCTTTCTAACTATCTCGTTCCCTCTGACTCTATATCTCTCTCCCACTCTCCCTCTCTATTTCTCTGCCTCACTCCCTCCCTCCGGCCCTCCCTCCCTCGCTCCCTCCCTCCCTCGCTCGCTCGCTCTCTCTCTCGTCTCTGTCTCTGTCTCGCACTCACTCTCTCTCTCTCTCTCTCTCGCTCGCTCTCTATCTCTCTCTCTCTCTCTCAGGCAAGGCACTGGTGGCACTGGCGGCAGCGAGCAGGGCTGGAGTGAGCATCAAACTGGAGATGGTCGAAAGTTCTTTCACAATGAGGTCGGGCGGGTGAAGTTCTGAAAGATGAACTTACCGTTGCCATGCGATCAAAAACATCAAGATCTTATTTTTGTTGTAGCTGCACAAGCATCGCCCCCAACATGTGCGAGCGTGCATATTTGCACTTGTACCGCTTTGAGATCACCTGCGCGTTTTCAGTAGCACGACCAATCAACCAGCAGTTGAAACCACGAGGTGTACGAGGGCAAGATCCAAAGGCTGTCGCTGTTTGCACATACCTGGACCAGAATTCTTCAAACTTTGCGGTTGCACCCATTCCGCCCTTAGCTAAAAGGCATGGAGGCAGCTAGACGCAAGCCCTTCCTGCGATCAGACCGTCTGATGCCTGGAGGAGACCGGTGTCTCACAATGGGAGAAGCCCGATTCACTGATGACTGACAGCGAGCGGATTGTGAATTCCACCGCATGGAAGCAGTATCGGAGACTGGGTTGCCTGCAAATGCTGGCTGATGTTCCTTTGCTTCCTGCGCTTACACGATCGACTGGCTTGCTTGTGCACATCTAAGGATCTGGGATGGCCGAATATTCTACCACAACAAGGCCTTGGGGTTGTGAAGTTCAGGGAAGGCATAAGCCGTGTTAACGCAGCAGCTGCCACGTGATGACAGGAGACAAAAGTTAGCTGCTGGAGCATGCCACCGGAGCTGTGCCGGGCTTGCATGAAGTTTTAATGCACCCACCAAGAAACCTCAACCGAGCCCAACCTGAGGCGCAAGCTCCGCGGCGAGAGCACTGGACTTGACGATCGGCCCTTGCCCGAAACTCGTGCAGAGCAACGTCAAGCCTTCCAGGAGCTTTCAGGGAAGGGGCTCCTCTGCTAGCGACATCGAGCGACACGACACTGACACTGTGCCCAGGAGTTCTTGAAGGAACGGCAAGTTGATGCGCCTGCACGGCAACTATTTCACTGAGTTCCCAAATTGATGCAAGGTTGGTTCGGCGTGTCCTTCCTTCTGCTTTTTAAATGTTGCGCTTCAAGATGCCACCATGCAGTGGTCGTACAGCACAAACATGCACAGGACAGGACGCGCGCGCCGCTTCGCGCTTTCCCAACTCACCCAGGCGACATGGGACTGGCGACGGGTTCAAGAGTTGGCCCGGGACGCCCCCCAAGCCGAAGGTGTCAGCGGCCCGTCTGCACGTAGACTTTTGGAGCAAGAAGGTTACGGTTCCAGTGGTCGAACTTGGAAGATGAGCATGCTTCATTCCGGTAGCAGGGTGCCACCAAAAATCAGAGCGCTGCATGAAGTGTGAGTGTGGTCTGGGCGCAATCCTTCTGCTAGGTGAGCCCGTCCAGAAGCAAGTCTTCGCGGATCCTCGGGCGGCACTCAACACCTTGTTCGTTCTTGCGAGACCCTGCGCTCGGCGGCCGGCAAGACTAGTCTCAGACTCTCAGGCTAGTAGACTAGACGGTTCGAGAATCTGAGGAGCTTCTGAGTTTAGCCCTCAAGCGTGGCGAGACGGAGGCGGCAGATGGCGGCAGTTCACCCACAACAGCCACTAAGTCACTACGCAATAGTGTCTTTCGTGACCTGCTAGAACTCATGCGGTCGAAAGTCTGGCTGCCCAGTTCGCTCGCGCTTCAAGCTATGGATGTTAGCGATTTCCTCATCCAGCCGTTGAGCACTCGCACTTGCAGTGGGCTTTGCTTGACCGCTTGAGAGCTTGCATGCTCTCCCCTCGTCGTGGGCGACCTCGAATTCCATTCGAGCCTAACAGTCCTAACCCAAACTCAACCCGGTGGGCCGTGCAGGTGTTTCACGGGCATAGCAGAATCCAACAGCCAGGATCGGGGCGCCATCACAGGCTGAATGTCGCACGTCTCAAGGGCGATGAACCGTCTCAAGGGCGGGAGATGGCCGGAGGGAGAGCCGTGTGGTTGGCCGGACCCCTTTGGGCAAAGCCCCTTTCTTCCGTTCAGTGGATCTCAGTGGTCTTTTGTGTTGCTGTCCATGTTCTCCTGAAAATCACGGCGTCAGATGTGGTTACAGGGCGTCTGTCGCATTCGTCCGGGTCCAGAGTTGGCAACCTGCGCGCACTCAGAGTCCGAGCGTGGAGCTTTCTTCAGGGTGCAGTGCACCCGTCTCTCGCCGACATTACCCGATATATAGCAAGACCCTGCCTTGTGTTCTGTTGCCAGGCGCGGGCGAAAGCACGCAATGCTGCCGTAGCGCTCGAGCGATTGGTCGAAGAGCGCTTCGCAGATCCGGATGCTTTAGGCAGACCGGCGTTGCAGTGACAAAAGACAGAGATAGGGTCGACAAACGACAGCCTCTTGATGTGGTCACCTATGCATGGCTTTGCAGGTACCACCTACGAGGAGGCAGCTCGCATACTAGGAGACGAGGAGGCGGCAGTGGGGCCAAAGGACATATGCGTTGCAGAAAATCCAGCGGTTCTTCAGAGATTGCTTTCGCCAAGCGTATGATTCATCACTTTGTCAATTTGCCATCAGCCGTTTGGGTGGTCGCACCATCGGACACATGCAGGCATGGACGCTGATCAAGTCCGACGTTCGGCGCGACGAGGTTTTCCAAACTGCTGCTCGACGCACCACCCGGGACATCTCCATTCATAGAGTTAGACGGCTACACCTCGAAGGGCTGTCAAATGCAACAGAAAAGAAGTGCTCAGCCCTCGTGCAAATGATGCGACAATGTTCCGACAGGTGCACAACATTGCACAACCATGACACCACCGCACTGCATATATGATGGTCTACATGTAAGGGAAAGACCAACAGATCATCGATTGTCACATGGGTCCACTCATGTTTTGTGTAAGCTGCTCAGGTCATGGAACGCCTGGAAGAGAAGCACGAAAAGCACCGTGCAGACAAGAGGGCAGACTTTCGGACAGCATTCGTTTCCGGATCTGCGCGGGTGTCCTTGTGCAGCTTGCGGCAACACATGTATGTTTCACAAACGGAAACTGCTTTCCAGGCCGGAGTTAGGATCTCTCCCCGCTCCCTTCTGCATCTCTGGCTCTTTTCTCCTTTATCTCCTTCTATCCGGCCTTGGATACCAGCTGAACTTTCCAGAAACATCACCCAGAAGCAATTGAAGCTGCCATTAGCAAGCAGATGCAATCCTCTTGGAAGATGCAGAATCTCCGTGTCGACATCATGTGTGCAACGAGGAGCGCGTCGTGCGGCTCCAGCGGCTCATGGCGACGGACCCAGAGCTGCGGAGGCCGCGGATGCGATGGAAGGCGCGTGCAACAAAGACAAGCAGAGCTCTGTGCAATGATTTCTCGCTGTTGCCACTGTCCTGGTTGCCTTCTAACTCGAACACACGCGTAAAGCTCATGCCTCATGGACTCCAACGCCCACAGGATGCAACAGCCGTCCTGGCCAGACGTGATGAGTTACAGGACCGGGCGGGCGGGCGGGCCAGCCGGCGGGCGGGCGGTGCCCAGAACGACAGTGCACTGCAGATTGTCACGGGCTTTTCAACAGTTCAACCGGTCCGGGCATGGAAGTGATTGTAATACGTAGTTGAATTACAGGATTGTAAGGAGCTGTTCAACTTGCTGTCAGACACGGACAACGACTGTGCTTTGTTTGCATCGGCATGTTGGTTGGGTGAGCAGCCCTCAGAACACAACATTCCTCGCAAAATGGGCGTTCTCAGGAGGAGGAGCCACCCATCGAGGCTCTTCGTGTTTGGGCTTCCATGCGCGAGCTCAGGCACGCCTATTTGAAGAGCAACCTGTGCAAGTCTTCCGAAGCCAGACGACATAATGTCTGTTCGCCGGAGTTTTCGTGCGAAACGTTCACTCGTCATGTTCCTGTTTCGAACTAATTCTATGGCCATTTAATATTTACGGGCTGCCGCCAGTG
>CAJNJA010015438.1:900-11757 GCA_905231915.1 Symbiodinium necroappetens | reverse complement strand
GCAGTCGCAGTAGCAGCAGCAGCATCAGCAGCAGTACAGCAGCATAAACAACTGTAAACACTCTATGAAGCATGAAGCATGGTGCACATTACCCTGCACGGATGTTTAAGTCACTTCCGAGACGGAGGGGGAAGGGGAAATCGATTTTATTCAAAAAGAATCATCAGCTTTTTGTGAAGTGTATGGTTGGCGTGTTATGACTGTTTTCAAATCGCAGATAGCAATTGTCTTTGGAAAAGGTATCAAACTGGCAAGTTTATAATGATTAACTCATGATCATTTGTACGAGACAGAGCTCAAAACCGTACGTTTTTTGGAGCATTGTAAGCACCCCGGGGAACTCAGGCCTTTCCACGAAAAACCCTGTGATCACTTGGAAGCGAGAAAAAGGTGAATAACTGTTATCTTCAACTGTTATCTTCTTTGCAAGAATCCATTCCTGAGAATCGTAAAGCTATCATAAACGAAAAATACCTTCTTGCCAAGTCAGAAATCATGTTTGTTATAAGACAGCATGTCTCAACATCAGTGTGACCATGTCGCTGTCCCTGTTGCCATCCAGCAAGAGCAGAACTGCTGAGGACCCGGAGGCAGAGGACTCGCCACTTCCTTGCAATCAGGGCGAATGCCTGCCTCGTGTAGGGTTCATTGGGCAGATCTGAAAGCTTTGGGTTTCTTCACCTATTTGGGAACACCTCCAGTGCGCGCCTCGGTTCCCCAAATCTTCAGCAAACTCGACCTGGATGATTATCTTCTGTCATGGCGCCACAGTTGTGGGATTAGGATCTCCGTCTTCGCTACAACAGGCTCGCTGTAAGTTGGAGCACTTCCTTTTGGCCAAAGGGTTTCAACATGCCGGATGCCCTGAGGCTAGTCGCCGGGCGTGAAATTAAACGATCACTTGCTTGCAACGCATGTCCGTTCTGCGTCCTTCTATTGTGGTTCGCCAGGTATAAAGTTGCATCTCGTGAGAAGGAAAAATATGTAGACACATATTTCTACCTGCCTTTCAACTTGACAGATCAAGTGCGACTGTAAGCCCTTCTCCCCAGACCTTGAAGCAACAAGTTATGTAAACCATAAGCCCTCGGACCCATTTGACCGCAAAGACTCAGACGCAGCCTACAACCCTAAAGCCCTAAACTCCCTAAACCCTAGACCCCTAGACCCCTAAACCCTAAACCCTAAAGCCCTAAACCCTGAACCAGGCAATGGGGCGAGAAGACCCTGCTCTACGTTGATCGTGTCTCATCCTTTGCCGTTTGCATCAATGCTATAGCTCCTTGGCATGCCTCGGGTTTAGGGTTTAGGATTTAGGGTAGCTCCTTGGCATGCCTCGGGTCTATAGGGTTTAGGATTTAGGGTAGCTCCTTGGCATGCCTCATTTGGTTTTGTGGTTCTTTGGGGGTGGGCAGTGCATGACGCCGAGTCCCGTAAGCTGTCAACCCGAAGCACGAGCCCTAGTAACCTGAAGCACCTACAGCTCTAAACCCTAATGTAGGGCCCCTCAATAACTAGACTAGGTTTTGGAGAACCCCAAAACGAGTAATTCTGTTGGCCCCTACATTAGAATCTCTGATCTTCTTCATCAAGCCCTAAGCGGTTTAGGCTTTTCCGGTAAGACCCTAGTAGACTCAGGCTATGATGGTGGAGTTTGAGTTTGCCGGCCAGGTGCGACTTCTCCCCTGCAGGAATGAGAGTTGGGGTTGAGGGTCTCCTGCTTAGGGGCTTTAGGACGTAGGGTGCGGGGTTGAAGTTTGAGCACGCCCTGAAGCTTCTCAGGCGGTCAGTGGGGAGTATTGTGTACTATATATATATATATATGTTTGTATGTGTGTATATATATATATGTATACCTATATCTATATATATATATTACTTATTTATTTTTATTTACTGATATATTAATATATATATATACATAGATAGATTCATAGATATAGATAGCGGTGTGCGTGGGTCTACATATGTGCATATATATATACACAGCGCTACTTAAATATGGGACGCAGCAATGACTGATCTAATTCTGGTCCGGATCTATCTGTCCCTAGCCCGGGTAGACCCGAAAACCCAAGATCTGCTGGAGAGTTTTCCTAGCCGAATACGGGCGCCTTCCGACGTGAGCAGTGGGCTGTTTTGGGGTTTGCTTCGATCGTGATTCCTGTGCTTTCTATCTAAACCCTAAACCCTAAACCCCTAAACCCTAAACCCCTAATATCATTTCTTGGCGCTGCTGTTGTCCTCGAAGGTTTCAGGGGCCTGGCACCAAGACCATGGAAACGTGTCATACATTCTGCCACGCCCAAACCAGCGAAGCGGCTATACAATGATTCGTCGCCTTAGTTCTCAATCTCGGGCATCTTGAATGGGTGAAGCCTGTCGATATTCGATAATCGTCACGGTACAGAGTCCCATCGTCCGCAATGGACACAGAGCAACCTGAGGAGTTTACGGTTTAGGATGCTGCTTTTCAGTCGGGCTCAGGGTTGAGAACCCGCGCTTACCTTGGGGACCAAATGACCCTTATAATGTAGGGGCCTTATACCCTTATACTATGAATCCCTGTGTGGTATATGAACCTGAAACCCTTTTAGGGTTCATCTCGTCCTTAAGGTACAAGGTACCCGCATGGTCCTTTTTCGTCGGCCTTTCGGCTATAGCTGAATGGGATATTGGCCGGGGGTGCGGTGTATGACGAAGTAGGACTGTCGCGGCATGTCGGAGTCACGACCAACACAGTAGGAACCACCAAATGGACGTAATCACAAATAACACCACCTCTATAGGGCTCCAGTTGCCTAAATAATGGCGTATACTAGTTTACTTTAGGGTGTAGGGTTTAGGGTTTTATATTAGTTGGTTAATATATGTTAGTAAACTACCAGGCCAACGCCTTCCAAGTGGGCTTCGCCAGCGAAAGCACCTTTGCTTTGGAGTGCAGCGGGAGCCCAGGGTCGAAGATGTAATATTATTCTTATTATTCTTATTGCTATTATTACTACTATTATTATTATTGTTTTTTGGTTTTATTGTTGTTATTGTTTTTGTGAATTGTAGTTGTATTGTTGTCATCCTCATCATTATGCTTGCTATTATTGGTATTGTGATAACTGCTGCTGCTGCTGCTGCTGCTGCTGCTGCTGCTGCGGCTACTACTACTACTACTACTACTACTACTACTACGACTACTACTCTTATCTATTACTACTATTGTTGTTATTCTTATAATAATATACGATTTCTTCATTGGTGGGTTCTTGATATGGATCCTAACATGTTGGGCATATAGCATAGTAGGACCAAGGTTTCTTAATTTGGTGATGCGCTTGGAAGCTCGGATTTGAAAGCGGCTTTGAAACCGCTCTGAAACCATGCCAGCTCGAAAGGAGGAAGCTTGGACTTTTCATCAACTCTGCATTGAAGAATTCAAAAACGGCCACGGCTCAAGCGTTTCGGACACACCCATGTGCACCTGAACTTGGTCCTTGGGGTGTTATGGCGCGGCAGGCAGCAGCCGGGCAGACTGTTGTGCAGGACCTAGAAGAACAGGAAGCACTTCTGCCGGCAGAGACCTCCGGCGCTAGCAACTCCTGTCAGCTGCTGATAGGAACCCTGCTGGTGGCTGGGGGGCTGGTGAGCATCTTTTTGGTTCTCTTCAGCGCCTTTGTGGACAATTGGCTGTGGCCGGTGCTGGGTTTGCTGCTTTTGATGGGCCATGGTCTACTGCTTAAGGCCACCGCAGACAAGGAAGGCCCTTCCAGGGTTTCGTCTGTGGCCTTCGCGTGCGAGACCCTGGCCTACTTGGCTTTGGTGGCCACGTATTTCTTCCGTTCCTTCATGGTTCCCCGCTGGTGGTGGGTGGCGAACGCATTTCTCTTGTTGCTTCCAGCAGGCGCTCTTGCAGCTCTGGCTTGCCTCTACCTTTGCGGCAGCAGCTCGGGCACGGAAAAGGCCTCAACACCAGGCTATTTCTTGCTTGCTTTTGCAGACCTTCTTGTGGCTCTTCTGCTCATCTTAGCGGGCAGTGCAGCGGTCCAAGAATGGATACGATCGCTGATTTTCCCGAACGTGCTGCAAGGTATGATCGCCCAGCTCGCGACTTCGACACGCAGCTTCGACGGACCCTATCCGAGTTTCCCGACGTGTGACCTCACCGGATCGAGCTGCAGTCTCGCAGACTTTGAGCAAAACCAATGGACCGTGGTCCGCGCCGGAGGATCCACGAGCTGCCTTGTTGGGGATTTCCAGTTCCTGGGCTCTCGAGTACCCTACTTTAATACATTTTCGGGTCCCGAATTCCCAGAGACTCCCAAACCCCTTAGTTAAGGAATATACCTTAAAAAATAATATGAACCCTAATAGGATTTGAGGTATATTCCTTAATTTAGGGGCTTTGGAGTCTCTGGGTTAGGGGATCTACTGTTTAGATCCTCCTGGGCGTCTAGGCTTCTACGGGCAAATGCTGAGGTTGAGGTCTTGGGGTTTAGAGTTCAGGTGTACTAGGGCCTAGGGTGTAGGGCTACAGGTGTTTCGGGGTTTAGGGTGTAGGGGTTGACGGCTTAGCGGTTTAGGCTTTACGGTTTAGGCGGTTTAGGGTCTAGGGCTTAGGGTGCAAGATTTGGGGTCTAGGTGCGGTAAAGTATTTTCTGCTTAGGGTCTAGGGTTTAGGGTTTAGGGTTTGTGGTCTAGGGTTTAGGGCTTAGGCTGTTCATATGGTTGAACAACTTTTAGGCCATTGACAGGAACCGAGATTGTAAACTAACGACAACCGCATTAAGATGCCTTGCCGTGCTTCTGACTGGGCTACGAATACATTCGTTTGTTCGTCTAGACCGCGGTGCCCTTTGCGAGAAATGCAGTTGCCCCTAAACCCTAAACTCTCAATCCCTAAACCCCCTAAACCCCAAACCTCTACACCCCCTAAACCCCCTAAGCCCTAAACCCCTAAACCCCCTAAGCCCTAAACCCTAAACCCCTAAACCCCCCGAAACCCTGAACCCCCAGCAGCGATCCACACTGTCTGCTCTGCGATACCCCCACGCCCACGACCCTCAGCTCCTCCCTAAATCCCACATCCGTGAACCCGAGGCCCCAAAACCCTAAATCCCACATCCGTAATCCCTAAACCCCAAACCCTAAATCCCACACCCGCAACCCCTAAACCCTAAACCCTAAACCACTTCATGCTAGTTAGCCCCTATTTCAACGCGAAAGCCTGGAACCCCTTGGCCGTACACCCGAGACCGAAACCCTAGCTCTAGAGCCTTAAACTCCAAAATCCGAACAAGGTTTAGGGTTTAGGATTCAGGGTTCAGGGTTTAGGGTTTAGGGCTCTGATGTTGCACGAAACCGCGCGTTGCGACCTTAGGCGTTTTTTCGAAAAGGAGAAAACCTCCCTAGACCTCGCAACGGATGTTCATCCCAAAACAACACCATCTTAAGCCACATAACAGTAAGATACTGTTGATGATATGAATCCTGCATTACCTTAAAATTTTTAAAGGACCCTAACCTAGGGGAATTATGGCATATTCCTTATTATGGGGTAATGCAGGATTTATATCATCAACTGTTCCTCTAGGGGGGTTCTGCGTGTAAGGTCATTCGCGAGGCCTAGGTCGGGATTTTCGAAATTCAGCGGTTTAGGGTTTAAGGTTTAGGGTTTTTTAAGCCTTCCCAGACTCTCCAATATCCCTTAATTAAGCAATATACCTGAAATCTTATTAGGGGTATATTCCTTAATTCAGGGATATTGGAGTCTCTGGGTTATGGACAGTTATGGAGTCTTGAGTCTAGAGGTGTACGCTTTAGGGGTTTTAGGGGTTTTAGGGTTTACGCTTTAGGGGTTTAGGGTTTATAGCTTCAAGTTATGAAAGAAAAGCTTATACTTTCTGCTCCCTGGTTGCCTCAAAGCCAAGGTTCCTGGTTTACAGAGGAGATCCCGGCAAAGTCCTTATGCGTCTCCATGGCGGAGGGGCTTGTTGGAACTGGCTGACATTTGTCGTCAAAAAATGCAGTCGGGATTGGACGAGCACGATGGATTACGATGGTATTTTCGATCCTTCCAACCGATTGAACCCCTTCTATGGGTATACCATGATAAATGTTCCGTACTGCTCCGGTGATATCTTCGGGGGTGCCAAAGAGAACTTCTGGATCCTAGCCAACCAAACCGGCAGTGCTTGGAAGAAGCAGTCCGGCTACGCGAATCTGGATGCAGTCATGACTTGGACTGAGGCGCAGTTCCAGAATGACGGTCTACACCAGCTCAGGAGCTTCGTGGTGTCGGGGGAGTCTGCTGGGTCCCTGGCGCTGCAGGTTTGGGGCTCTAGCATTCTGAGCCGCCTCAAGGGCAGGTATGACGCCAAGGGCACCTACTTGATCTTGGACTCCTTTGTCGGGGCCATGGTTGATAACAGAGACCTGCTCCAACGGCACGTGATGGAATTCTGGAATTTCTGCGATTCCGGCGTGGTGCCGGCGAGCCTGCAGTCGAAGTGCCACCCGAACACACTCTTCTTAAGGGACTTCGTGAACGATACCCTGTCCGCATTCCCCGACGTACGCTATCTTATGGTGGACAGCAAGTTTGATGAAGTTCAGATTGCTTATGCGGACGTGCTCAGTGCTTTAAACAGCCTCTGGATCCTGGTCACGCAGGGGTTGGACAACGTGCCATTGTTTAACGACACAGCTTTCTATAATGAGATTAGCGAGATGCTTGCCAGGTTCGTCTCTTTTCCTCAGTTTGCGGTGTACTTGGTAAATTCGAGCCAACACAGCTACACGGGCAATTCCCTACGTGACATCCTACGGGTGACGCCCGCCGGCGCCCACGACGACTGCAGCGACCCGGACGTCGGGGAGCGCCTGC
The DNA here is from genome assembly GCA_905231915.1 of Symbiodinium necroappetens. Lineage (NCBI taxonomy): Eukaryota > Dinophyceae > Suessiales > Symbiodiniaceae > Symbiodinium > Symbiodinium necroappetens. Next base: position 4,880 of record CAJNJA010015438.1, on the reverse strand, counting down.
TTCACTGGCTGGCGCCGGGCCCTGAGCGCCCTCCTTTTCAGTGCTATGATCTGTCTCGAGATTCATGGAAATGGACGGGGACGTACTGCTCCTATTCCTTGCCGTGGGTGGCAGGGAAGTGCGGTAAGCTTTCAGCAGACATGGCGGAGAAATCGGACAAAGTGGGCAAATCTGAGGAAGTCGGCAAGCTCGAGAAAGTGGACAAGCCAGAGGAAGTGGGCAAAGCCGAAAACATAGACAAATCGAAGGAAGACAAGGCCGAGAAGTGAATCGATACCCCAACGCACTGCTACCTTTGAAAGGAAAATCCATGAAATCTTGAGCACTTGCTCGTAGCGATGGACAGGATGCGTCAGGTAGTGCACTCATAGAGGTCGAGGTCCTGCTGATGCCGTTCCTCTGTAGACTGTAGGGTTTATAGGATTGTTCTAGCAGGTTATCTTTCGCCTAAGCACATGGCTTTGTCTGGGGTTGTGTGGTGGTTTTGTGTCTCGGATTCGGACTTTTGAGTGTGCTCGTTTCTTTGGCACCTCAAGTTGAGATGCACCGAGTCAGGACATGGTGAGCTTGCACAACGAAGATCTTCTCAGCTAGTTGGACAATTTGACAAAGTAGTACCCCAGCGCGTTTCCTGGCTACTTCGGGAAGCCCTGTAGTGCCTATTCCTGGGCCCGTGCTTGGGAGGCATGCATGCAAAGGAAATGAAATCGACACCAAGGCCCTGAATGCGCAGGTATTCAATAAGCTCGAGCTTTGCGTGTGATCAAGCCCAACTACCTAGCAGTCTTTGTTAGAACTTCTCGACCCATCTATCGTCCGTAGCTGCAAGTACACGCGCAGGCAACCTCTCATCTTTGCATGCTTGTGGGCTCCCCTGTCTCGAAACCCCGAAGAGTTCTCAGCCACGTGATGTGCGAAGGTATAGAGCAGACCTTCAGTGCCGCGATCCCTAGTTTCATGATGCTTCGCCGCCTGGCTTGCGAGCAAACCCTCCAGCCTGAAATCAAAAAACCCTAAACTCTTAAACCCTAAACCCTTAAACCCTTAAACCCTAGACCCTTAAACCCTTAAGCCCTAAGCCCTTAAACCCTAAACCCTTAAACCATTAAACCCTAAACCCTTAAACCCTGACTCCTCGAACCATCAACCATGCACCCTGCGCCGCAAGCCCCCTCGAGTTCTGGAGTGTTTGAAGCGATGAAACCTGTAGAACTTGGGTATCTGAAATCAGGGTTTCTGTTTAGGTCCCCTAAACAGTACGGCACCTCTGTATAAACAGGACCCGAAAAAGGAACCCCAATTTAGAGAACTACCCACTTACAGGCACGATATCCAAGTATTGGGATTCGGAAGCGTAGGCCATTGAATTGGTCCGAATCCTACGAGAGATTGGCCTTTGCTTGTGCAGACCAGGCGACTTAGGTTTCGGCGTTTGGGTTTAGGTTTGGATTTTGATATCGTGCAGTAGTTGAGGCATAGGTTCAGTCCACATAAGGACAACCGCTACTAGTTACAAGGGCTGCTTCTATCCCCAACCTATGACACATGAAGCGGAAAACCCCCAAACCAATGCTTCAGGTTTCGGGTTTAGGATCTCGAAAGCTGTTGCCGGTTGTGGGCCACTCTTGGCAAGGCGAAAGTATTGGTGCCCTGAACCCTAAACCCTATCAGAGGCTGAGCAGAGAGACCCTTACGGGGGCTTCTGATCTAATGGAATCCACGCCCGGTGCTAGGGTTTAGGGCTGCAGGTTTAGGCTAGGGTTTAGGGGGTTCGTGTTTGAGGGTTCCATAGAAGGTGTATAAAGAAACCCTAAACCCCAAAAAGCTCCTCGCCACCGTTTCTCCCAGGTATCTTCTTCGACGTCTTCTTTCTCATCGAGTTTCTGATTCGAGGGGCAGTGCTACGATCGCAGGTGCTCAAGGACTGCAACAATAACTACGACTACCTACTAAAGAATACCCATAGGCTCCATAGTAGTTCCTTTTTGTGGTTCATATTTAGGATCCAACAAGGTAATCCCGAAAAGGAACTACTTTGGAGCCTATGGGTAGTAATATCTGCTCATCACTACAAATAGCTACTACAACTCCGAAACCGCGGAGACCTTTGACATGTTCAACCCCAATCCCTGTATTGGATACCTCGGACCCTTTGCAACACCTCTAACGCTCTTCTGCAAACCCTTATAGAACCTTCAAGAGAATGAAAACCTCGTAGAGCCCTTAGAGATTGTGTTCATGCGTGGAAACTTGGGTTTTTTAGGGGAAGGGCTTTGGGACTTGTGGCCTCTAGAACATCAACCCTAAAGCCCTAAACTCCTAAACCCTAAAGCCTTAGCCTTATACACTCGAGACCCTTCCTCCTAAAACCCTAAACGACCTGAGTCTTGAAGCACTTGAGATCGGAAGCCCTTGGGCCCTCGTCTGATGCCGAGACTTAACTTCAAAGGTGGAAGCTAGCAGCTAGAAGGGTTGGCAGGAGTGTTCCCAGATATTATGTATACATCTATCTGTCTGTTTGTCTGTCTGTCTGTCGGTCTGTCGATCTAACTACCTATCTCGCTATCTATCTCTCTATCTATCTACCGATCGATCGATCTATCTATCTATCCACCTATCTACCTATCTACCTATTTGGGATTTAGTCGGGGACAGCGACATCCCTTTATTATGTTTCAGGTTGATTAGGGGTCTGGTATCTTATCCTGGTCCTAGGTAAGTTCCTTAGCCAGGGAAACCACGGACCCTTGTGTGTCTGTGGGTAGTTGTTTAAACTTCGGCCCTTTTTTAGGAACCCAAAACAAGGCGGCACCCTTACAACAAGTACCTCAAAAGGGACCCTGATGTAGAGAACTACCTATATGAGGCTGAAGCTGTCGGCCTTGGCGCACGCATTGTGAAAATGGTTCCAACTGGTGGCCTTCTCTGTTTTGTGTTGGGCATTGTAGTGTATTCGTTGTTCTGTAAAGTAGGAAAACCATCACACACCAAGTGTCCATATGTAGAACACACCTCGACGAGGTTAGTCCCTGTAATGCCGCAGGTATGTAGGAGGGATCCCTGCACCCACCTAGAGCCCCAAGTGGTGCATCACTGTAAGTTCTGACCCGTCGACCTTGGATTAGCATGAAATAACACATTTTTACTAGCCCTACGTACCTACGTACTCGGTTTAGGGTTTAGGGTTTAGGGGTTTAGGGCCCCTCTCCAGGACTCGGCCAACCTCTTCGACCTCGCACTAGTCCTCGCTGGGGTGATGGACCGGGGCTGGGTTCAGGGTTGAGGGTACTGGTCTGATTTTTTTACAGATCCATAAAGGAAGTAGTAGGTAATTAAGGTGATGCGTACCTAAATTGGTGACATAAGTAGAAAACTTGTAACCCTAGCCACTACGTCCCATGATCCTCAAAGTAGGGCTTGGGATCAAGAGTCCGGGGCTTCAGAGCTTAGGGTTTAGGGTTTGGGGTTTGGGTTTAGGGTTTGGGTTTTTATTTTTTTTTCTGGCTTTAGGGTCTCAAGAGCTCGGGCTTTGGGGTTTCATCGGTCTAACGTTGGGGCGTAGAGCCTGGAGGTTGAGGGTTCCAACTGTTGAGCTTCAGCACTTAGGGGTCTAGGGTTTAGGGTGTGATGGGGTTTAGGGTTTAGGGTTTAGGTCGAGTTTAGGTGGAGTCTTGTCACCTGTTTTCGGCTTCCGAGGTTTCTCGAGCTGAATGCCTGCACCGGTTGAGAGCCTTGCATCGGACAAGCTCACTAAATCCGTTTCATCCCTTTTCTAAACCTTCTCAAGGCCTGCAAAAAATGCCGTTCGACACCCTTTTGGATCCTAAACCCTAAACCCTAAACCCCTGAAGCCCTAAGCCCTAAACCCTAAACCGTAAACGGACCTGTGCATCTTCGCCGTTGGAAAGCCACTGGCACCCCCCGCGAGTCCGAGCCGAACCAGGGCCCCAGACACACGCCGCTTTTTGTCGGGGGGCTAG
>CAJNJA010015437.1:0-11757 GCA_905231915.1 Symbiodinium necroappetens | reverse complement strand
CTTCCTTCAGGTAAAGGGAGCGTGCGAAGCTCCCCGGCCCATAGGGCCCCCCGTACCTCTTGTTGGGGCTTTCGGGGAGTCTACTGTACGTACCAGTTTCACGTCAGGGTATGAGTTCTCTGTCGCCCTCCGTGGCTTCCCACGTACCATGTAAAGGACTCTAAAAGCTCTGACGACCCTAGGCACAACATGAGACCAAGAAAGGAGGATGCCACGGGGGATCGATCATGACAGATCTGGACTCTCCCCCGACTACGATGTGCGATCATGACAGGGAGCTACCTTGCCAAACAGGACACTGGTAAAAACACTAGGTAGCAGAAAAAGTTCGTCCCCCTGTCATGGTTGGTGCAAGGACATGCTACGGACACCATTCACGTACGCTGAGGTGGATCCCCCTACTTACCACCCATCAACTAAAAACAGTGCAGAACAGGGTAAAGTGCCTAGTCGACTGGATCCATCTCATGCTGGAAGGTTCGGCAAAAGTCCAGTTTCACAAGATTCCCTCGACGACACAGCAAAACCTCCTACGCCTACTCTTTCAATCTGGATCTTCGCCCTTCCTAGACTGTCTGAAGAAGCTGGTACAAGGAAGGTGAGGGCCTGCTTTAGCATGGGAAACAACAAGATCTGAAGACAGCGTAATGGATACATCAAAGATGCTGTTTTATAGAGGTCCCCTCACCTTGGCATCAAAATTATCACGAAGCTGAGGCCCGGGCCAATAAAAGGAAGCATGTCCAAGGATACTAACGACATCGCGGACTTATACTACACCAAAAGGTTCCCTTCCCCGGGTCTCACAGCTCTGTCAGTTATCGGGAGAGCACGGTTGGCTGTTCGTGTTGAGGGGAGTCGGCATCAACCAGCACACAACAGCAAAGACAATGTCAACAAACCTAGGTTTTAGTTATGCCACGGGAGAAAAAGTTGCGGCATCCCCCCGGTCCCCTCTCAGAGAGCGGTTGCTCATTTCATCTCAGTTATCGGCAGTCAGAAACTGGTAAAGGCCGACGATGTCGTTCCCCCCAGTCATCTCAGCTTTTCTTGGGCAGGATCGGGTAGGCATCGGTGTTGTCGATGGTCCCCCGAGTGCCCCTTCATCTCACTCCCCCAGGTGTGCAGCCAGCATGCGTCTTCTGCGGTGACTGCTCGCCGATCGCCTGGTAGAGCTGGATCGCATTCGTCGGACTCCTCTCCCCCGCGGCGATGTAGTGCGAGGAAAACGGTGTACGTCGCCCAGCCCGTGGTGCCGGTCGCTGTCCCACCATTGCGATGTCCACGGTGCGTTCCCCGCATCTTGCCCTTGTTCGCCAGCAGGAGTGCAGCGGGCGATTCCCCGCACCAGTTGCATAGCTGCTTCTTGTAGTAGTGGGAGGGCTTGTACTGGCCAGGTCCCCGAATTGGCAAGTACATCTCGCAGTCGTTGAAGGTCTTGTTCCCAGCCCATCCCCCTTGTCGGCTGTGTTGCGGATCTTCCACTGGGGGCCGACTGCTGGTGCATCCCCCGGTTCACGGGCACACACGGCTGCACCACTCGCTCCAAGGCCTCGGTCACCGTAGTGAGTTCCCCCCATTCCAGCGGCGTCATGGTCCTGTCGAGGATCATATTGAGGATCCTCCGCAGCGGCTGCAGTAGCGGGGGCAGCTGAGCATGGATGCTGACATCCCCGCCCGCCATGTTGTTGAGCCAGCTGACAATGCTGGCCACCGTCGGCGCGACATGGGCGTACGACATGGCTAAGCTAGGGTTACTTAGTGCCATCTGTGCTATGTCGTGTAAGTGTCTGATGCCTTGTAGGGCCGAAGAAGCTGTGTCCCCCGGATCTTGAGCATCGGTGCTCTGCTGCGGCTGTACTGCCCCTGCGTTCTGCTGTAGCTGCAGTGTCTCGGCGTGTTCGAGCTCGTCAGCTGTCTGGGTGTCCACAAGCAGATTCAGAAGCGCACTCTCTGCTTGTGCACGGATTTCGTCCCCTCGTTGTGCCCCGAGGGATTGCGAGAGTCTGCAGATTTCGACGAGGCTGCGCTCAACATGCTGCCAAGATCTTAGTCCCCCCCCGCTGCTTGGACCACTATCAGCCGTCTGTGGTTGCACTAGGGTGGTTGCTGCAGACGGTGGCATTTGAGGTGTGTAGTCCACTGTCGGTGCTGAGTGGGGTGCGTGGCGGGACCGTTGGCTGTCGGCTCTAGTGTGGTGATGTTGCATGAGGCTCGAGCTGTCGCTCGGTGCTTCTTCTTCGCTCGTATCTGGGCCTCGTTGTTGGTTGTTGTCGTAGGGTGGAGGGGAGAAAGTGTTTGGACTGGTGGTGGATGTGGTGGAGGTGGTTGTCGATGGTCTCCACCTGTCATAGCTGCGGTCTTGCTTGGTGTCTGTGCTTCTGTCTTGCTTGGGGATCTGTCTCCCATCGCGTAGCATGGCTGCAAGAGGGGTTGCTGCTGGCCCGTGTTGGCCCTGACCCGTCTGTTCGGTGTTTTGCGACGGCAGTCGGTCGGCCTGACTCTGTCGTAGTTTTCTGCCGTCGTCTGCTTTGCTGCTGGCTCCTGGCTCAGGCGCCGTGTCCATCCCCCGGTTCGGGGTGGGTTCAGTTCGTTGTGACCTCTGCTTTGGGGAGTAGCTTACCGCCGGCTCGTGTGACTCTCTCTCTCTCTCTCTCTCTCTCTCTCTTCTTCAGCACAGCTAAGGGAAGACGCAACGCCCCCCTTGCGCGCGAGCGCGCACTGGTCTGTCTGTCCTGTCAGTTCTTCTCAAAGGATGAGGCCAGAGGTCCCCCACTCGCGAACCCCCTAAAAGTCAGAACCTTATACTTCTGGACCCCGGCCTCGTCTGAGTAAGGCTCCTGCCTGTTCTGGCTGTCAACCCGCAGCGTATTGCCGCGTGCACAACCGCGGCTGCTCTGGCAGTCTTTGTCAACAGCAACACCAAGTAAACCAAATGGACCTAGTAACACATGTTCCCCCTCAGACTGCTCAGGCACTGTACTGGTGGACTGCAGCTTCCCCCCGACAAACACACATCAGACAGGTAGCGAAACCCTAGTAGCGATCCCCCTAGTTGCTGCACCGTCCTGTAGGCAGAGCTGTAACTCGCACTGTACACTCTGAGGCTCCGGCCGTGGCATGAAACATGGAACATTAGACACCCCCGACACGATGCCCACTGGAAAAGCTGGTTGTGGAAGACGCTTAGTTCTGTTGTCGGCCCCCTGTGCCTCGGAGCTGTTGCCGTCCCTGTTGCTACAAAAAGTGGAGTTGTCTCGGAAGGGCCCCAGATCCTTACCTCTTGAAGCCTGCAAAAGACCCCTACAACATGAGCCTCAAAAGAAGTCCCCCTTGAGATCACGGGTTCCCTTCCTAAGACGAATGCAACCTGCGTCTACAGTGGCTGCTCATGCCCCCCTCAGTACGGCGTCTGCTGAACAAGGAGTTGGCTTCTTTCTCGGCCTCCTCTGCTGCCTCTCGAGCTTGCTCCCTCTCGAACTGGCCCATCGCTTGGATGAGGTCAGCGTCCGCGGGCCCCCCTTCGTCCTCTGTACTTCTGTCGTCCTTCTTGTCGTCGTTTGGAGAGCTGGGGACGCTATGCGGCCATTGCTCGGTCCCCGGTGCTGGCTGCCAGCTGCTTCTAGCTTCGCCCACGCAAGGCCCCCTCGTGTCCCCCTCTTTGGTGGTCTGGGTGTCGACCACATGCGCCCCCTGTTGGGTCTGCCACATGGCCACCATGGCGAGGACGTTGAGAACTTGCGCATGCTGCCCCGCAGTCAGGAAGCCAAGGGAGCTGCGGATGTCCCCCAGGATAGCTTCCAGTAGGGCTTGGTCGTCATGTGGGCGTTGCGGTGCTTCTTCTCCCCCCTCCTACAAAGCGAGCACGTCGGAGCAGTGCACGTAGTTGGCCTCCTCTGCTTCGTCCACAGCTTGCTCTGCATCTTCGAGGAGCACCCCCACCGGTGCTCCCCAACTTCCAGAGCACCAGTCAAGGTCCCCTTCCACGGTGGAGGACTGGGTTTGCTGGACCGCTGTCACGAGTTGCTGGAGCCCCGTTGCCCCGGAGCGTAGCAGTGACTCGCTGGAAGTGAGCTCCCCCTTCTCGTAGCAGCTGTAGCACTGCTTTCAGGTCCTCGAAGAGCTGGTGCTGGTTGAGCCCGTTCTCCTCGTCCTCCTCGTGCCAGATATCCAGCAGGCGTAGGCGAGCTTCCCGGACTGCGTTCCCTGCTTTTCTCTTTTGTCCCCTGCCAAGCCGTCCTCCAGCACTGCTATCGCCCCCTCCAGCTCGTAGCGGAGCTGCATCGGCAGCTGCTGCCTCTGTCCCCATCACGGAGCCAACGTAGCATCAGCGCCACTTCCCTCGGCAGAGGGAAAGGCTGCCCCCCTCCATGGCCAACAACATGTCCTACTTGGCTGTCTAACTGCGTGTTGGCTACCTCTGCGTGCTGCATGAAAGACGGGTGGTCCTGCTCCGGCATGGGCGTGGGCGGCGAGGGGGTGGGCACTGTAGGGTCTGGTGCTGGCTGCGGTGGGCTGGGTTGGGCGCCTGTCCCCCCCGCTGTGTTGCTGTGGCGCTGCGCGTGGACCGGGCTTGGTTTTTTGGTGCATGGCCATCTGCTCCCAGTGCCCCAGTGGATACGTGTTTCTATGTGGGTACGGACGCTGGGTTGGGTGGGTGCCTTGCTGGCTCCCCCAATCGTAGCAGTACTGGTGGGCTACCTTTCTGGGAAGGTTGCTGGCTCTCCATCGAGCTGTGGCTTGCTTCCAGGAAAGCAAGTAAGCTTCCCCTGCGTGCATTTCTGCACCTTCAGTGTCCACGTTTCTCCCCACTGCTGTGACGACGCCAGCGCTCTGGGGCCCCCGCTGCAAGGTCCCCCCACAGGAGAAGTGTGAAAGCCGTGTGGACCCCGAAAAAGGCGGCGGGTGTGGGCTGCGTGAGCTGCAAGTGCTGTCGAGCTCTGGTGTAGCTGCGTGCTGGTTGGGGTCCGTAGTCCGGTGCGTAGTTGGCGCCGTCTGGCGTGGTGGTCCCCGCCCACACCCCGAACGGCAATGCTCGCATGTGGAGTGTGACCCCCGGCGCAATCGGGAGTTCGGGTGGGGCGGTGATCGGGCTCGTTGTGAGGACATTGATGGTGCCCTGCAGGGTCCTGTCCTGCGGGCGGGCTGTTGCTGCTGCTGACGTGCTGGTGCTGCGGCGCCTGCGGGTGGCGGGGTCTGCTGGTCCAGCCGCTGTTCGGTGCTGTTGCGTGGCTGGGCTGCATTGCGGCTGCTGCTGCTGGGCGGCTTGCACGAGTCAGACGAGGAAGAGGAGTGGGCCAGAGTGCTCGCGCGGGGACCCAGACCAAGACGCCAGACGGCAGCACCACCAACGGACGTGGACTGGAAGCAGTTGCTCAATAAGCGCCTGCTCCCACGAGAGGGGGACCCACCAACAGCCAGCAGGGGGGACCCACGCCACAGCCGCAGCAAGGAAGCCAGCAAGCAGCGCCAGCCACCACCACGCCGAGCACAGGACAGGCCCAGAGCAAGTCCTAAGTCGCGCCAGTTGTCCCCCTCTTGTTTGACCCAGTTACGCTGCTTGTACGCCATCTGGACAGCGGCCTTGTAGCGCTTCCCCCGTTGCATTGTCGCCACCCCCCTCGTGGTAGGGTCTGCGTGCCCCCCCTGTGCCTGATGGGTCTTCAATTAGCTCTGGCACTGCGTCTGCGTCGGCGGTCGGCTGGTCCGTTGACGAAGGCTGTTGCGGTGGTTGCTGCGGCGTCCCATTTGAGCGTTGGGGGCTTGGTTGGTGCGTCCCTGCTGTTGCGGCGGTGGCTGCTGTGGTGCTGCGCCTGCTGCCAATTGCTGCCCCAGCTCCCATGCGGCGGGAGCCAGTGTGGAGCTGTTCTGGTGTCGGGGGGGCTCTGTTGCTGTGGCGGTTGGTTGGCAGCGTGGTGTGGCTGCTGGATGCGATGGTTGGCCGCCGCTGCTGCTGCTGGTTGCGGTTTGCCCGTGAGTTGTATAACCTGGACGTGCTGTTGCTGCCCCTGCCGGACTGCTCTGGCTTTTGCCGGCGCGGCTGCGCTGTGTTGGTCGCGTTGGTGGTCCGCTCCGTTGGTGGGTGTTGCCTCCTGTCCTCTCGGGTCCGTCTGCTGGTGCTGAAGGGTCCTCCCCCATCGGTTACGTATGGGTGCTTGCCCCGCATCAGCGGCTGGGTTCTCTGGGTCTGCAGCTCCCATGGATGGGGACGGTGTCTGTCAGGGCGGTTCCGGTCTCCTCCTCCTGGCCTGGTGCTGCTGCTGACTGCTGGCCCTGCCGTTGTTGGTGTTGAGGCCACGGCGGGTGGTGGTCTGCGACTCTCGTGGGGATGGTGCCCGTCGGGGCGGTTCCGGTCTCTGCCTCTTCATCTGGTGCCGCTGCCAAACTGCTGGTGTTGTGGTGGTTGGTGCTGTGGTCGCGGCGGGTAGTAGGTCAGGGTGTGGGCCCACTGGTTTGCGTTGGCGGGCACGTGGTGGTGCTCCACTGCTTGGAGTGGAGGGTGTTCCCCGCGGCTGGTTCGTCGTAGTAGACCTGGTGCCACCCCTCCGTGTCCTGAGGGTCTGTGCTGCTGCTGCTGCTGCTGCTCGTGTCACTGTGTGCCAGTGCAGTCTCAGCTGCTTGCGTAGCTGGTGTGCAGGCGGTTGTCCGCTGGCGGTGCCGGCTTCTTCCTGCTGGCACGTGCTGGAGGCCGCCCCCTGTTGGTCTTCCGTGTGTGGGTGGCTCTGCTGTGGCTGCTGGGGCGGCGGGAGGGGGCCTGCTGCCTGTCTTCCTACTTGGTTTGCCGGTGTTGGCGTCTCGTCTGTAGGCGAGGGTGTTGGTCTGGGCTTATACACTGATGTTTCAGCGTGCCAGAGCAGCCCGTGGAACACTAGTGCTGTCAACCACCGCATGCTGCGATGGCTGCTGTTGCTTGCTTGTGTTCAGTGACGGGTCTAAGCACTCTGAGCACCGGACACAGAAACAGAGAGTCAAGAACTGCTGCATGCGACTGAAGATCGCTGCCCCTCTGAATGCTACGGCACATGCTCATGCTCAAGTGGCTGGCAACGCTGTGGTCTGACTTGCTACCGCTTCCCCCCTACGGCCTGTCACGTGGTTGGGCGACAGGTTCTGTATGCTCCCCTGCTTCCCTGTAGCCCAGGGCACGTCGTATTGCTGCACGAAGGTTGCCGCTAAGGAGGCCCACCTCTGTCTGTCTTGAGCTGCATGCACAAGTTGTCTCTCTGGGTCCACGAAAGCGTTGTATCTGTGTGCGTGCGTGACTCGCTGCTTCTTAGGCTTGGTTTTCTCCCCTTCCCACCAAAGTAGGTTACGCCACAACAGCATATCGTGCCCCCCATGCTTGGACCTGGCCATGTCCCCGTAAAGCTCCCATGTGTGCTGCAATTGGAAAGTGCTCCAACGCAGGACCTTGCTCTGCTGCAGTGCAACTCTGGCCCCCCTGAGCGTGCGCAGGTTCCATTCCCCCCACGTCTCCCCCAGTCTTCGGCCTGGGTGCATCATTCTGCGTATCTGCTGTAGCTGGGTGCTGTTGATGGCACGTAAGACGGCGTCTGTGATTGGCCAGGCCTGTTCCCCCCAACAGCGCCGCCCCCCTGACCAGCCCTTGTCCTCCGCTTTAGGGGTGTGGGGGCGCACAGCAGCCTGCTGTTCTTGTGGAAAGCTTTCCGGGCCCGGTGGTTCATCTCAGTGATGATGGCCGCCACTGATTCCCCGAACGTGATGGGCGAGCCCAGCGCCGTGATGACTGCACCAAAAACGAGGCAATGGACTTGTTCTCCCCCAATAGTAAAGCTCCCCCCTCCAGCGCGTGGGGGGGCTCAGACCCGGGGGGGGAGGCACTGCGGGGGGGGAACCGTGGGAGGCACGAGCGTGGCTCTCGCTGTTAGAAGCGCGGGGGTTGAACCTTGCCATCGGGGACTCGATCGTCCAGATACCCCAGAAGAGCAATGGGGTGCGTCAGGGCTCTCCCGATAGCCCCATCCTTTTCAGCAGAATCATTGCCGACGACCTTCAAGGAGCCCTACAAGAAGCCGAGCCCCTCCTTATACACCAAACCGGGGACCCCGCCGCACTCCGGAAGAGCATCTATGGATGACACGTATTTGTGGGGGTACGACAAGTCCCACCTGCAGTGCGCCCTGGCGAACCTCGAACGCAGGCTCCGAGCCCATGGCCTTGTGATCAATCCGGAGAAGACTGCGATTATCTTCAGTCATGCAGAAGGGCTACCATGTCTGCGAGCGCCTCCTGGGATACGCTGTCGAACGCCTTCTTCACATCGAGTTTTATCATCCATGTTGGCGTGCCGAAGTCCTTTGCCAGCCGGACCACTCGCCTGAGGACCACCAGCAGTTCAGGGGCTTGTTTCCCCTTGGAGGCCCACTGGTAAGGGGCATCTCTTTGGATCTTGTCCCCGCAGCGCTTGAGGAGCAACTGTGCGAACCACTTAAGTATGGAGGAACTCAGCGTAATCGGTCTGGTGTCCCCCCATGATGCGGGATCCTCAATCGTCTTGGGCAGGAGAATTGTCATGCCTTTGAGGACCTCCTCGGGGAGTTCCCCCTCATAAAGAAAATCACTCATCATGTGGGCGAGCCTACATCCCCACCGCTCGTCGTTCATAAGGAAACGCAGAAGCTCATGGCTAATCGCATCGGGGCCGGTTGATTTCCCCGACTTCCATTTCACCGCTGCCACTCTCAATTCGTCGAGAGTGAACGGCTTCCATGGAGTTCGCTTGCACAGCTGGGTCAACGCCTGTCGTGTGTCCCCCAGTCGTTTGGCCGTGCGCTGTGGCGGGGCTTGGAAGAAGATCTTGCTGAAGTGAGTGGTCCAGTCCCCCCGGTCCGTCAGCTTGTGGTGCCAGCCTTCTCGTCTGCTGTGGTGGTGGAAGGAGCGGTAAGCGTACCAGTCGATCTGACTGGCCCGGTCCGCGAGCTTGGAGTGCCATTGGCGCATCTCTTGCTTGCGCATCCGGCTGACTGCTTTCCCAGCCCCCCTGGCCTCCGCCGGCGCTGCTGCATGGGCTCTTTGTCGCGCGGTCTTGAGGGCGGCGCTCTCGCGGAATTTGCTCGTGTACTTCCCCTGGACGGTCGTGCCCAAGGCGAGCTCTTTCAGTGCGTGGTGAAGCTCGGTCTGCTTGAGAGGCGCCTCCACCAGTGCCGTGACGTTGATCCCAGGCTTGAAGCGTCTTGCCCCCCAAAGTTGGTCTCGTTGGCTTGGCCATGGGTTGCACGTGGATCTCTCCCCAGACCAGATCGTGATCGGAGCGCGCTAGATGGCGGCTGCCCACGACCACTCCCCCCGGCTCGGTGTGGACCCCTCGCACAAAGACGTAGTCCAATCGCCGAGAGCGTTGGGCAGCGTTGTACGGATGGTACGTGTGGACCTCGAGCTGTTGGGCTGGCGCTATGAGCCCACTGGGCAGCATGGCTCCGAGGAGAATTTCCCCCCTGGCTGCGTGCCCTCGGAGGCCGTCACCGTCGCCTTCCGTAAAGAGCTCGTTGGCGTCCAGGCCTGCTATTACCTTTGCCTTCTTTAGCGTGCTCTCCCATGATTTGGTGATGATCTCGGTCTGCTCCAATGTCGCATGGTGTGGTATGTGCCCCGACAGGAGGCGAATGCCGCCTTTGATGCCCCTCTGCCCGGATTGTCTGGCAATCCCGCACTGTGGTTGGAACGAGTTGCTATGCTTCATGCCTTCCGCCTTGTACGCAATGCCGGTGCCCCGCCAATCTCCCTTGTTCTTCCCAAAAACGATGACCCAACCTTCATGTTCGTGAAACTGCACCCGACGTCGCAGATGATTTCCTGCAGGAGGAGTACTGACAGTCCTTGCAAGTCGCCTCTCCCCACGAAGTGGCGGGGTAGCTCCAGCGCTTGTTGCGCCGTGAGCCCCCCGACATTCCACGAAGCGGCACGGAGTTTTTGAGGTGAGCCCTTAGGGCGCCCCCCGCTGTGAAACTGCAGAGTGGCTGCTTTAGATAGTCACTGGAGCTCCTGCTCCCGTGGCCCCCATGCCTCCTCGACCTCCTTGAGCGTCTTCTTCATGGTCTTGGCAAGGAGCTTGCGGTCCACCCATCCGGCCCCCGCGTTCTGTGCGTCCCGTGGTCGTTCGGCCGTGGAGCTGCAGATCTTATAGCGCTCCCCATCCACAGCGTACCGGTGGCAAACTCGACGTCCATGGCCTTGATGTCCCCCCCCCATCTCAAGTATGGCTCTTTTCACCTTCCCCGCTAGCTTTGCGTGTTTGCGGCGCTCAGGGCTCTGGCTGATGGCGATCCAGAGCTTGCGAAGTCCCCCCTGGTCATTCTGCCCCAACGACATGTTGGCATTCCTGACCCTCTGGATGGCCGTTTGCACTCGTGCTCGGCGGTCGTCTTCGAGAGCGAAGGGCTTCGGGACGATGGGCAAGATTGCGTAGCCCCTTCTTACCCCCGGAACGAACATGTCATCGTGGTTGAGGGGAACGTCCAGCTGGCGCAAGATGTCTTTGGCCGCCTTCAAGGTGTCTGCCGCAAGCTGGTCAGGGTGCCATCCCCCCAGGATGATGGCGGGTCTACGCCCCCCTTCCGTGGCTGTGTCCGCTGTGCTTGCCGGAACTGACCCCGCGGGCGGTTGCTGTTCCAGTGCCTGGAGCCGCTGTTCCATCCCCCGCTGGCCCTCCTGGAGGCTGCCGCCTGGACGTCGTAGTTGTTGGTAATGCGCGTGAGCATGGCGAGCGTGTTGTTCATCTGCTGCGTGACCCCCCCTTCAACGGAATCCATCCTGGTACGAAGCTGATCGATATCCCCCTTGACCTCTTGCAGGCTTTGGGAAAGATGGGCCCTGTCCTTAGTCCTCTCCGCTGCAAGCACCTCTTTGAACATGTCCAAGGTGATGTTCTGCTCATTTTTCCGCCCCTTTTTCTGCGGCGAGCCCCCTTCACGGCTTCCTTCGGCGTTGGGGTCGTCATCGTCCACGGGAACAGGGACTTGCACACCTTCCATCATGGTGGGTGTCGTCGTCATCGCTCCCCCCACGTAGGCAAGGATTGCTTTCACTATGAAGTCCAGATAGTATCACGAACACACCCGCCTGGTACTATGTCTCCCCGGCAGGTAGTCCTGAATCCCTCCGCGCAGGTAGCCGGAGCAAAGGCCGCCGATATTTATCAGGTAGCGGTAGTCAGGCTCCCCCTCACGCCTCGGGGAAGCAGCGGTGCCGTTGGGGACCGTTCGTTCCGATGTCGCTGCGGAGAACCCCCGCGGTGTAGAAGCGTAGATCTGCAAGGTTGCCGGTCAGGACGATCGCCCCTCACTCTGGCGCAAGAGCGGAGGCTTTCTCTCTCGCGGCCGGGTTGGAGGCCTTCTCTGTCTCTCTCTCGGGCCCAGGCCTTGAACCACTCGCGGCTTGAGCCAAAATGGCTACTCTCTTGCTTGCTTGCTTGCTGGGCGTTTGGGGGCATGGGGGAGGCCCCAGCACCCCTGCGCGCAAGCGCTACGCCAGTGTCCTGTGTCTTTGCAGTCGGTGTGAAAGGTTGAAGGAGCAGCACAGTGGCAGAACGGCGGTTGAAGCCCCTTCGCACTCCCTAGGCAACCCATGCAATCTCCGCCAACAACAACTATCCCTTGCTTGTGGGGAAACTCCCCCGCCTGGTCCTTTGCGACTGCTCCCGCCTCCTAACTGTGCTGTAGCTGCACGGGCACCTATCGTTGTAGGCGGCCGGTCTCGGTACTGTGTACCATTGAAGTCCCCGAGGTTCCCGAGAAACAC
>CAJNJA010015436.1:0-11758 GCA_905231915.1 Symbiodinium necroappetens | reverse complement strand
ATCAATAATCCCCAACATACGTCATGGACTTTTCCTTATAGGACCCCCAGACCACACCCAGCGGTTAATGTATTCTCCAGTTCCCGAAACGGATGGGTGAAGGTATTCTGCAAGCTGCTTGACTCGCCTACACCCTTCAGTCTCAATCAATCCAAAACCGTAAAATCCATAGAAGCACCAGTAGTTATTGCAAAAACCTTTCGAAAGCAGTACAATCAACGCTCGGTACATCCCTAAACCCAAAAGCCGAAGCCCTATATAAGTTAAAAAAGCAAGCAGTGAGGAAAGAGCTTCGACAGCGCAAAGACAAGAAGGCGGATGCCGGTGCCCTTGCCAGCGCGAGCGTGCCCTCCGAAGCGACAGCGAAAGCAGCAGCAGCAGCAGCAGCAGCGCCGGCGCCAGCAGCAGCAGCTGCGCCACCACACTCCGAAGGAGACGCCCTCGACGAAGATGATGATGGAGAATGGGACATGAACAATGGAAAGCATTGTGTAGAAATTCTCGAACACAAGTTCACCCAACAGGACCTCCATAAGTCCGGCCTTAGCATCACTCAATTCGGGAAGGTCTGCGAATTCTATATAGATTTCTTGAAGCGAAAGACGCCAAAGGCGCCACTCGCGTTTCATTTTAAGGCCGATATAGACCATGGCATCTTTTCTACTTCCAAGCAGCGCTTGGAGTGGCTGAAAAGCTTCGCGGCCCAGACGGCCTTGCAATATGTACAGAAACCAAAGCCGACGACAAAGTGACTCAAAACGTATGAGAGAACCTATCCTGCCCGGAACTCGAGGGGGCGANNAGCCCTAAACCCCCGAAGGCAAGCCCAGGAGTGTGAGCGCCGAAAGACAAGCCCAAGGTGTTGCAAGTCAGTTCGGGTCATGAACGGGGTTTGCAAGCAATGCTTGTGCCTGCCAGAACCGAAACGGCTACAGGATGTAGGATCATGGCATATCAGCGTTTCACTCGGGAACTTGCCCACAAACTGCTGCACAAACACATGCTAACAACCATTACGGGGGGTATGATGTGACTAGCGTTTACTTCGGGATTCGTAAGATTATCCATCCTCGCAAGTAACCTTTTTGTTTGGATGTGTATCGTTTACTTGCGGGAAGCATATTGACATGACTGTCCGCATGGCTTGACGGGCGGCGTTCTAAGGGGGAACCATAATGCCATAAAAAAGTTGACGTGACTTCGACGCTTCTGAGTAGTCCTTGTGTAGGTACTGCGGGGCCGGTAGGTACTTTGGCCAAAATACATACTATTTGGGTACATCGACCATCAAACCCTAAACATTTTACCCTATACAGCCCTCAAAGGAACACTTACTACAGTAACGATCAAAGGAAGCCTATTTGGGCACATGGACCCTGAGGGAAAGGCTACTGTTGATGATGTAAATCCTGCATTACCTTGAGGACCCTAAGCTATGAGAATTCTGGTATATTCCTTATTAAGGGTAATGCAGGATTTGTATCATCGACCATATTTTGGGGCGCTCCTTATTATGATTATAGTATACTATACCCCCAAAACCTATTCTAACTATTAAGGCCCCTACATTGGGGCTTGCGAGATTTCACCAACCGTAGGGCTTAGGGTTGTTGAAGGGAGGTTCTCAAGGGCAGGGGCCTCCTGGGTTCTGGGGGTTTTGGCATTTAGGCATTTAGGGCTTTGGGGTTTGGGGCTTAGGGCTTTGGGCTTTGGGTTTGGGGTTTAGGGTTTAGGTTTTAGGGTTTAGGATTTGGGGTTTAGGGTTTAGGGCTTAGGGTTTAGGGTTGAGGGTTTAGTTTCTCGGGGCTGGGAGGTGTTTAGTTGAGGACGGACAGTGCTGCTGTACTTTTGCTTTCTTTACCTTGCCCGGACCGTGGTTTGTATTGTATATTGTGTTGGCAATCTTCTTATCTATCTAAAAAAGGGTCCTAGCCACAAGAAGTTATCCACGTCGAGCCGAGGGTGTGGCTGGATTTGCAGGAAACCAGACACTAGATTCGCTTCGCTGGTGGTCTACCCTAGACGCACGGGGTTGGGCATGTTTGGGGTTTAGGATTTAGGGTTTAGGACACCGCCGGCAAGAGGCGGGAGCATACCAACTGCTGCCTTTGTCTTGATGGTTCGCCGCAACACCGACGACAATGACAAGCTTTCAGTGGAGAGCAGTCTGTGTTTAGTGCGCAGCCCCACTGAATGGGAAGGGCTCCGCGACTCCAATCGATGCAGCTTGGAGAGGGGATTCGGTTGTGCTTGCTTCCCCTTGCTGCACCAGTCATGGCGCTCCCTAAACCCTAACCCCTATAAACCCTAAACCCTAAACCCTAAGCTCTAAACCGTGGTGTGCGCCATGGATGCGGCCATTTTTCTGCAGCACCACAGGATCAGGCGCCTGCCACATCCACGATTGACCACCCTAAACCCTAAACCTCTGAAGCCTAAGCTCTTTGAATCCTCACAGTTTGGTGGCCGGGAACCCTATACCATGAACCACTGCTCCTAAACCGCGAGCCCTACGACCCCAGACCGCCACTCCCAAAAACCGGTTTAGGTCCTACAGGCCAAGCTCAAAACAATCCTCATGATCCTGAACCCAAGTGGCTCAACTACTATTGGGCTCTTCGGACCCTGATTTCCAAAGAGGACGCTAAGAAACCATGCTGGAACCCTCAAAGAAATCTTTAAAGCCCTAAACCCTTAACCCTAAACCCTAATCCAAGGCATGCCAAGAAGACTGACGACAGCTCAGGCAGCACTGCCGGAGCCCTGAACATGTTGGACTCTTTGTGGCGTGGGGTTTAAGGGTTTGATTCTTTTCAGGGCTTGAGGGTTAATATAGGGACTTTATAAAGCTACCTCTACTGTTTTGGCGGTTCCTTACTAGGAGTATCGCATACTCTGCCCCAAAACCCTATTCTACTTATTAAGGCCCCTATATTAGGATCTATGCCGGCAGAACGAGATCTAGGTAAGTTGCCTCTCCGGCCAAGGGCCGGCCCAGTCAGCTGTACAATTAAATACCTCCGAGGGACGGCATTAGGCAGGGCCATCCTAACTACATAAGTTAGGTGTAGTTGGGGATCATCTTGTGCTTTCCCTTGCTTAAGCCCTAAACCGGTCCCACACCGAATCCGGGTCGAAGTCATGGGCCGCCGTAGGGCTGAAAAGAGTCACCAGACAGGGCTGGTTTAGGGTTTGGGTTTAGGGTTTTAGGGTCTAGGGTTCACAGCCTGACGTATGTAAATGCACTCACTGCATCTTGCTACGACTCTGTTTTTGGTTTAGTAAGGGTTTGGCTGGATACATCATCTGAGGCGACAGGAAGCAAGCCATCAGCATTTAACCCTAAACCCTCAACCCTACACACGAAGCCCTAGAACCATCTGCAAGCCTACTCCCTTCAAGTAACCCGAAAAGGAAGCCTCATCCCTTTGAGCGAGGCCTGCACCCCTCTGGAACCTTCTATACTATAAAGTACCTATAGGTATCCATCGGTAACTTACAGTAACCGTAGAGGAATTCGGGTTCAGGGTTTAGGCTCTAGGGTTGAGAGGAATGCCTTCTAGAACGAGGCTTGCACCATGACTGTCTTCGGTCCTGACGAGCAGATGCGGCTGCGGCTGTTC
Source organism: Symbiodinium necroappetens (assembly GCA_905231915.1). NCBI lineage: Eukaryota > Dinophyceae > Suessiales > Symbiodiniaceae > Symbiodinium > Symbiodinium necroappetens. The sequence goes on along the minus strand of CAJNJA010015436.1, from coordinate 8,135 downwards.
ATGGCCAACTGCCCGGGTGTCCCAGAAGTGTTTCGAGATTGTAGCGACTGCTTGGTGGTCCAAAGTATCAAAGTACCTACTAACAGTTGGGTCCTTGGGTTTAGGATCGTAGTAATGTGTAATGTGTATATATATATATATATATATACATATAGATATATAGATATATAGATANNGATAGATAGATAGATAGATAGTATTTGGGGGGTGTATATGATTGTTTCGCATTTGCACCCTTACGGGCTGGGTAGAGGGAGGCACAGGGCACAGGTAAACCCCCGAGCCCGGTGTGGCAGCCGAAGCTGCTGAGTTTCGGGTCATCGGGCTGACTGGGCTGACATAAAGGCCTAAGGGTGGTTTAGGGTTTGGGGTTTAGGCGGTTTAGTTTTTTTGTATGTACTATAAAACTGCACATACTTGCACATATGTGGTTTAGGGTCTAGGGTCTAGGGTTTATGTAGATGACCCGAGCAGGAAATTCTTAGAACCCATTGAGGGGCATGGGGGCTTTGGCCATGTATAGGGGCTGTCAGGCTCTGATGTACCCTCCAAAACCCTACTCGAATTGCAAAGGCCCCTAAACCCTAAACCCCTATATTCAACTCGAAGCCATGGAGCAACCCTAAACCCTAAACCCTTAAACCCTAAAGCCCTAGTGAAAATCCTACCTTGAATCTCCCCCCTGATTCTTGTAACCCCAATCAGCAGCTTGCTTAGGGGTTGGCCCTAAACCCTAAAACCCTAAACCCTAAACCCCTATAGGCGTAAGGAGCGAGCTTTTAGGCTTTGAGGGTGGGGTTTAGCCGTTTGACCTTCGGACCTTCACCCCTAGACCCTATAACCCTTAACCCCTAAACTCTAAACCCTCAAACCCTTAACCCCTAAGCCCTAAACTCCCTAAACACCCTGAGCCCTAGTTAAACTCCCTAAACACTCGGGCCACGGCAGATCTGGCCGCCTGTGCTGAGGCGGGGATTCTCGCGCGGTGCTGTGAGCTGGCCTCAGACAAGCCCGCGGCATACGATATCCTTACATTTTCCCTAAGGGTCCGAGTACCTAATAATCATATGCTCTTTTGAATACTAACCTACACAACTACTATCCGAAACCCAAGTACATGATTATTAGGTCCTTTGGACCCTTAGGGTTAAGGACCAAATGACCCTGAACAGTAGGGGCACTATACCCTGATACTATGAATCCCCAGATGGTGTATGAACCTTAAACCCCTTTAGGGTTCATTTCTTCTTTAAGGTAAGCTTTCGACACCCTAAGCCCTAAACCGCAGAGGTTTGCAGAGGGGTAAAGACGTTTGAAATTACGGCTCTAGTAAATGGGAAGGGATCGGCTTTAGGGTACGTAGTTTTGGGTTGGTGGATCATAGGATTTATAGGGTTGTGTTAACGAAAGACAAAAAATGCTGCACATGGACCCCAAACTGAGCCTTGCACCCCCGACGACCTGATCTTTGGCCCGAGAGCCACGGCGAAGCCCAAACCCTGAAGCCCAAACTCTAAACCCTAAACCCCAAACCCCGAACGCTAAACCCCAAACCCTAGACCGTGGCTCTTGAACCTGGGATTCCGGCCTCCGCCGACATAATAGCATTCATGATTTTCAACAATCTCATGTGGTTGCCTGGGGGGCTATGGCAAGTTGTGAAGCTTTGCCCGAACGATCAGGGGACTGAGGCAATGCTTCGGAGGTTCTAAGTATTCTAGTTTCGGGTTGTAGCTCTATCCAAATTACAAGTTTAGTCCGTTGCGCCTCATAGTCCCTCGAGAGACTCGAAAACTTTACACTATGATTCCCCCCCTCTCCCAAAACACACCCTAAACCCTAAACCCTAAACTCCTAAACCCTAAACCCTTGAAACCCACAAACATATTCTCACTGGCCAGCCGATCCGGGTAGTCGCTGCAGGCACCGGCGGTGGCACGGCGGTGCGTCTGACCGAGGACGCCCTCAATTAGGGTTTAGGGTTTAGGAGCCTTCAAGCAAGAACCGTACAATTACCCGGTATATTGTGGGTGCGTTTCCTAGTGGCATCCAAAAGTCGGCAAGGCCAGGAAGAACCTTCTGGAAGTGGTTTCTGTGGACATCCGGCAGCCCAGACAGAAGCAAACGATTGTAGCCTGGAGTGAAGCCCCTCAATGAACCCTTAAAAGACCCTAAATACCCCTATTACAGGAACCCCAAATGAACCCTTGAAAGGAACCCTAAAAGGGTTTAGGGTCTAGGGTTTAGGGTCTAGGGTCTTATAGGGTTTAGGGTCTAGGGTTTAGGGCTGGCAAACAACTAAACAAAAATAGCCTCAACACCGAAACTCTGAACGCCCCAAAGCCACTGCAGAAATCCCCATGGGTTAGGGTTTGGGGGTTTAGGGTTTAGGGGTATAGGGTTTAGGGTTTAGGGTGTTTAGGGTTTAGGGGTATAGTACCCGCCACCCCCATGCATGTAGGACCACAAGCCCAACTTGCCGGCAGAGAAGAAGCGAATCGAGGCGATGTGCTTGGAGTTTCAGATTTCGGCGAATTGTGCCAAGGGCTGAGGGCTTTAGCTGTTTGATAAACATACATATACCCTAAACCCCTAAATCTCTAAACCCTAAACCTCCATCCCCAAACCCTAAACCCTAAGTCGTAAGAGTTGAACTAGCATTCAAGGGTAATGACCTTGACTGCCGCGGTTTCGGGGGTAATTTATGGGTAGTTCTCTAGACTCTAGATTAGGGTCCCTTTTAAGGGGCGCCCTTTAGGGGGGATCCTTCCAGGGGGGTCCCTTGAAGGGCCCTTTTTCTAAGGCTGCTGCCTTCTTTTGAGTTCCTCAAAGGGGACTGTACGGCTGAAGGGCTGTATGTGTCGGTTTGGGAGCTGAGGCTTAAAGGGTTTAGGCCTTGAGAGTTCTAGGGTATCGTGCGAGACGTTTGAAGGGGGGTTTAGGGATAAGGGTTTAGGTTCAAAGCCCTAAGCCCTAAACCCTTGCAGGGCTTGACGGTTCTAGTGGCTGGGCACAGAGAGACTCGGGTTAAATTAGCCGTAGTCGGTTTCTAGGGCTTGAGGGTTTGGGGCCTCGGGGTTTACCTAGACGCCCCAAGGACCCTTTAATAATCTACCGTTCATACCCAAATACTAAGGACCACAAGGGCTCTAATGAAAGCCTACTTGGGAGGTTCTGGGTCCTGGGTTCGGGGTTTGGTCTTTTTTAAGACGGTTTCGTAGGACTCCAGGAGGGTTCATTGGACAGCTTGAGGGTGTTTCCTAAAGTTGTGGGTTTAGGGTTCAGGGGTTTAGGGTTCAGGGGCTTTGGGTTTAGAGGCTTAGGGTTTAGAGTCTAGAGTTTAGGAAACTGAGGCTTTCTAGCTATTGCCCCCGAGCCCAACATGTACTATACGCCATTTGTAGCATGCTGATTGGGCATCTGAAACCGAATCCAGAGCCTCGGAAAGTTCTACAAACCCCCAAGCCCTTCTTGTGTCACCATGCCCTTAGACATCCAATGAACGCGGTTTTCCCTCCCGTCTAGGAAAGTTACAGAAAAACCCGAACAAAACGCCGAGGGAAGCCTTACATAAACCCTTGAAAGAACCCTTAAAACAACCCTCAAAGGAACCCCAAACACAACTCCTAAGAGATCCTTAAAGACACCCTCTACGACCGGCCCGACAGGCTGCCGATGGCGGCGTGGTGGAAGTCGCGGGCATTTGGCGGGCGGTGCTTCCCCAGAAGAAGCGCGCTGAGCTCAGTTGGAATTCTCTAGGTTGTAAGGGTTTAGGGTTTGGTGATATATCTCAACCCTACATAGTAAGCCCTAAGCCCTACACCCTAAAGCCTTAGTAGCGTACCTGTTGGTATTTTCTTTTTACGAACTCCGTAGATGGATCGTTAACACGGCAGGTTTTTTTGGGTGATCCCCTCAAGTCCTAGGTGCCTGCATCGTAGAATGTAGGGTTTCTATGCTATAGGGTTTAGGGTTTAGGGTTCAGGGTTTCTATACTAGGAAAAATGATTATGATTTGGGAAAAAATCCCCCTATGAGAGTACCTATGACCCTTTAAGGTAGGAGTTAGAGTCGTTAGAGTATATTAGGGTTGTTGGGTTCGGGCTGCGAGGTTTCGGGTTGAAGGTTGAAAATAAAGGGTGTAAGGGTTGAAGCTTTAGCAGTTATAAGGTCTAAAGGCTTAGCGCAGCTCAGTGCCCTAACAAGCCCCAAATCCTAAATCCAGATTCCTGACACCCCGATCGCAAACCTGAACATCCTAAACTTTGCCTAAACCCTAAACCCTAAACCCAGGCATTCTGAGCAAGATCGCCGGCCTCGCTGTGTCGCGGAGTTTTGGCGACAAGGACTTCAAAGGCCTGAAATACATCGGGAAGTGTTTAGGCTTATAACTGTTTAGGGTTTAGGGTTTAGAGCTTATTATTTAAGAGTTCCCTTGAAGGGTGTCTTTTCAAGCTTTAGGGTTTTTTCTGGCTTAGGTTTAGAGCATGTTTTTGGAGGGGGTGTAGGTTTGATAGGGTCACAGATAGGGATTAGGGTTTGGTAGGGCTCTAAGATACCCTGGAGGGGGGGGGAGGGGGTGATATCCGGGCCTGGGAGCCTCGAGTTTCCCTCTGACAGGTTCCTTTAAGCGTTCCCTCAATGATTGGGGTTTAGTGTTCAGGGTTCAGGGTTTAGGGTTTTAGGTTTCAGGGTTTAGGGTTTAGGGTTATTGGGGGTTGTCTGTGGCATTGTAGGGTTGCTTTCTTTTAATATATAGGACCGAAAGCAAATTGAACTGAGAACTCTGTAAGCTATGCTGCGGCTTTAGCAGCCAGCCCCAAGGAATTCTATCGACCAGGAGGCCGAAGAAGGGTTTTGGGGGGCCGTTAGCGGGGAGTTCCTCTACAGTCATGTTATAGCCAAAGCATATACCGCATAGGTACATGGGTAGTTCTCTAAATTAGAGTGGGCCCCTTTACCCTAGTTTAGAGAAGTACCCACATGGACCCAGAGTCCAGGCAGTTAGCAGCGTGCAGTGTAGCTACCCAGAGACTCCATATCATATTTGGGTTCCTATTATGCTTTAAGGTATATTCCTTAATTAAGGGGTTTTGGAGTCTCTATGTAGGGCATTGAGGTGATCTTGCTCGGGGCTCATGGGAGTTTTTGGCTGCCGGTTGAAGGTTTAAGGTTTAGGTATGCAAAGGCTCAAGCTTTTGGGGTTAAGGGTGGTCCTGGGACTCTCAGTGCCTACAGTTTTACGGTTCTACCTACTAGTTAAGGGGTATCGGCTGCTAAACTGTAGGTAGAGTGAGTTACAGGTTTAGTCTAAACCCTAAACCTCAAAACCCTAAACCCCCAAACCCTAAACCGTAAACCCTAAACCCTAATGGAGGCGTATGGGCTTTCCCTGAAACCCGGAGAGGTCCCGACATTGTGAGCGCCGAGCCGGAGATCACCGTGCACGAGGTCCGACCGTTGAGGGCCTGAAGCATCGACTACCTATGAGGATCCCTTCTTCGGAGCCTTCGGTGGGGTTTAAGGTATAAGGCTTAGGGGTAGATAGGGTTTAGGGTACATAGGGTTTAGGGTATATGGGGTCTAGGGTTTACCGGTGTTTTCCATATCGACTAGAGACGTTTCTTTGATGTGATGTTTTAGGCCTCGACCCTTTGCCAGCCATTTGGGTGAGTCCACGTACCTGCTGTGCAGGTCCATGGGAATTTCTGGATCATGACACCATCAACGAGTTTTTACCCTGAACCCAACCTTAAGCCCTAAGTCCGTAAGTCCTCGGTCGGCGTTTTTGGTTGCTCGGTAGACTGAGATGCTTAGCAGGATGGAGCTTGAGAAGCATCCTAATTTCTGAACCCGACTCGCGGCAAGCCAGAAGCTCCGCGATGTGCCTCGGATGTCCGGGTCGAGGTCTTCACTGGGTCCTTGTTGGCTACAATTTCACATTTCTGTTATATTTAAAAGCATTAAACGACCCAATAAGGATTAAACATGATCGTTGTTTACAATATAGCCCAATAGCCCCAACAGGGAACCAGGACAGGACAAGAGTGTTGGCTGACGGATCTACCGCTGAGGGCCCAAGGTAGGGTTTCAGGTACGGCAAACCCCTGCACAATGAGCTTCGACCTCAATGGGAAAGTGCCCGGACCTGGCGATTACACCACCCGTAGGTAGCTGGTGTTGTTTGATTCAGGCGGTGTATGGTTCGGGGGTACCGAAAGCAGCACTATATGCGGACTTGTAGACTCTTGAGGTAAAGTAAAGGTAGCAGGTAGCATGGCGTGCCGGCATTACCTATTCCTTTTTTCTTCTTCGACCCCTGACACCCCACGAAGCCAAAAATGCTGCTTAGGGCTCCCTCTCATATTTACACCGTAAAGGAGCCCAAAGCCCTCTTAAGGTCCCTACAAAAGTTCGACCGCCGTCTTCTAAGCCGCTTTAAGGGTTTGAGGATAGGAGACTCAGGGCTATTACAGCGTAAAGCCCAAGTACACTTTACAGCGCAACCTTCCCCCCCAAACCGCTAATCCTACCACCCCTTATATGAAACCCTATACATCCCTTAGTAAAAAAAAGCCCTCGAACTGAAATCATAGGGTTTAGGTCGTCGGAGCAGGTAGATTGGGATGCCGACGAGCGCCTTGGCGAGGAATAAGCTTCGAGCTTCCAGTTTAGGAAGACTTTAAACAGTGCCTCGGATCGAGGTTAGGGTTTAGGGTTTTAGGGTTTAGGGTTTCAGGGTTTCAGGATTTATAGGGTTTTAGGGTTTAGGGTTTAGTTTGGGTTTAGGGTTTAGGAAGACTTGACCTTAATACAAAATTGGTTAGACCAAAAAAAAGGAACTACAAAGGAGACTATAGGTAGAGTGCCTCGGATCGAGGTACTACAGGGCCGAGGGTTCAAGTCTGACTTCGGGGTCGAGCTGATGGGGTTAGGTAGCAGGGATGCAAAGACTCGCCGTGCTTATTTTTTTTGCTGAGGTCGTTCCGAACCCTGTGCCCCTAAACCCTAAACATCCCTAAACCCTAAACCCTAAAAACCCTAAACCCTAAACCCTCAAAACCCTAAACGCTAAATACCCTAAACCCTCAAAACCCTAAACCCGAAACACCCTAAACCCCTAAACCCTAAACCCGAAACACCCTAAATCCCTAAACCCTAAACACCCCCAAACCCTACTTCGGAGTTTCAGGGAGGCTTGGCTTGGTTTGTTTGGTGCTTTAGGCTTTGCTCAGCGTGAATCCTCATCTAAACTCAACATAGAACCCTTGCAAAAGACACCCTGCTACTTACTGCCAAAAGCCCACCACAACAAAAACACACCCTATAAACCCTAAACCCTAAACACCCTAAACCCTAAACCCTTTTAACCCTAAACCCAAAACCCGCTTTCCGAGAATCTAAAGCCAAAACCCTAATCCGAGAATCTAAAAATCTTCCGCAATGAGCTTCTTTTCGGCCTTTGGGCTGCTTTTGCTTTGGGGGTCAGGGGTTTTTGGGCGGCTTTAGGGTGCCTTTAAAGGGTCTTTAGGGTTGAGGGTCTAGGGTTTAGGGTATAGGGTTGAGGGGTTTTGGATAGTGAGATTCAGGGCTTTTTTTGGAACTCGAAGTTAGGATTTTTTTGGGGTGTTTATAGGGTTTAGGAGTGTAGGGTTTAGGTTTTATACAGATTTCATGTTTCAGGTTTTTTGGTGGAAGGGTCTTGGACGTTCGACCTTAGTCGGTTTCGTGTTCACCGAGTAGTCTCCACTAATCCCGTGCCGACACTCGGCCCCATGGGCAGAAGTTTCGTATCCAAAACGTCTCACAAACGCTTGGATCCCAGCTTTGGATAGAATAGAAGGGGCCGGTAAAGAGTACAGGGCTTATCGGGCGTGAGACGATCCTCAAAATTAAGACCCCTACCTATTAATTTCGACTGACCCTCAAAAGTGGCGGCCCCATTCCCTGATACTATGAATCCCTATGTGGCATTTGAACCTTAAGCCCTTTAGGGTTCATTTCTCCCTTACCGTATCAGAGACCTGTTGATGCTCAAGGTTTGTCATCCTTGCCACGGATGGCATCTGGGATGTCCTGTCCGACAAAGACTCCGACCGGGCCCCAGTTTAGGGGTTTACGGTTTAGTGGTTTAG
>CAJNJA010015431.1:0-11761 GCA_905231915.1 Symbiodinium necroappetens | reverse complement strand
GCTAAGTCCCCTGATCCTCCGAGCAGGACACCTGACGCCCTAAGCCCTTTTAGGGGCAGGAAGAAGAGAACCGGTCCTTGAAATCTACCATGCGATAGTCATCACGTCATCAAGGGACTGTATGGGGACTTTCTTCCCCCATCAGTTCTTTGCTTCAACCTTCAACTCCAACTCCAGAGCCCACCCCAACCTCTAAACCCAAAACCCTAAAACACCGAACCAGTGGTCTCCACAGCCCGAACATGAGTCGACACCCGCAACCCCCATCCTTCATGAAATGTCGAAACCCACAAACCCTAAACTACACCCCATACAACCCCTGCATACAATACTGCAGTAACAACCTACAGAGGCCATCCTGATAGCCCTGTCGATTTTTTTTAGAACCCCCTATAAGCCTATAAGTGCACTAAAACCCTATTAAAGCCTGTGGAACCCTGCAAGACCCACTTAACAAAACAAACGAACATATAGTACTAACAAGAAGATTAAATAAATGAAAACACTACTCACAAATCCTAAACCCTACACCGTCCNNCCTAAACCTAAACCCAAAACCCTGAACCCTAAACCCTAAACCCTAAAGCCCTAAAGCCCTAAAGCCCTCAAACCCTAAATCCTAAACCCTCAACCCTAAACCCACAACCCTAAACCCTGGTTCGGCCTTAGCTTCCAGAGCCTCCTTCGTCTTGGCTACAGCGACCTTGGGGAGGAAGGTCCTGCGACTTTTGGAACGCTTTTAGGGTTTCGGGAATATTATTTAGTTTTTTTTTGTTGGTTTGGGGTTTGGGGTTTAGGGTTCAGGGTTTAGGATTTAGGGATTGGGGTTTAGGGTTGAGGGTTTAGTTTAGGGCTTCGGGAATATGGTTGAGGGTCTGGGGATTAGGGTTTAGGGGTTTAGAGGTTTAGGGGTTTTAGGATTTAGGGGTTAGGGATTGGGGTTTAGGGTTGAGGGTTGGGTTTAGGGTTGAGGGAATATGGTTTATAGGGTTGAGGGAATATGGTTTCGGGCAAAGCTTCGGGTTTAGGGATTGGGTTTAGGTTGAGGGTTTAGTTTAGGGTTGAGGGGTGAGAGTTTCGACATTAGGGGTTGCCACTCTTTGCAGATATTCAATGTTACGGTGTTGTTATGTGCGATTTAGGGCTTTGGCGTGAAAGCATTATAGGGCTTCGGGTTTGGCATAGCACGTTTTTCTTTACGGGGAGTTCTGCTGCCGGGTTTTGGGAGTCTGAGTTTACCGTTTAGGAATCAAGGTTCAGGGGTTTAGGGCTAGGGATTCGTGTGGTTTGCTTTGGGGTCTTATGGTTTGGGGAGTTTGGGGTTTGGGCTCTCGCGTTTAGAGATTATTCTAGGCTTGTGGTTTGAGGTTTAAGCTTGCAGGTCTGTTGACACATGCGGAGAGACAGTTGGACTTGATTTCTTTTGTTTAGTGCACCCTAAACAATACCAGCACCAGTTGCCCTCATCATGCACCGGAATTTGGGGACATCTTGTTTGCATTTTCCGGGCAAGTCATATGCCTGGTCCAAACCTTGATTCACACACTGTTATCGGTTCATTCCTTGAGCTCAGTACAAGATATCATAGTGGGCCGGCATATTGATGTCTATAAACCAAGCTTCCCAGCTTCTTTACAGGAGCCCAGCGTTAAACAGTTAAACATGAGCACAGCTAGTGTTTGTAACTCCTGCCAGGGTGCAGGGTGGAAGGAACAGTGAGTGATCTTCCGTGTTAGATAGTTGCTTTTATGGCCTCCACCCCTGAACCACCTCCGCCAATAACGTCTAACGGACAATGTAGAGCTCTGAATAGATAGCAATACTATTTTGGGGGCTCCATGTTATGATTATATAATACAACCTACCCCCAAAAAAACATAATTGTGCGTGTCAAGGACCCTAATATTGAACTCTACCTATAGGGACATACCCTACCCTTTTTTAGGGTACCTACTTGTCGCTATATGGCAGATCCTACCCATAAAACTCGGTACCCAAGAAAAGGGGTTCCTTGGGCTTGTCTTGCGGGCATCTTCAAGCGTCGCAGAACCCGTAGCATCGTTCATCTCGAAATTGAAGCTGCGGATGCGGATCCTTTGCTGTCGAGGGTTTAGGGTTTTCGGGTTTTAGGGTTTTAGGGCACTGCTGTCGAGGGCTGTGTGCTTCTGACTAAGACGGTGTCGTTTTGCATGCTGCGGTCTTCCGAGCAAGGGACCCCAAAGTATGAAATTAAAAGGTGAAGATCAGAAGAACCACCTGACTGAGATCCTACGAGGCAGTGCTCAATGTTCGTGGCTAGGGCTCTATCTGGTTAGGAAACAAGAATTGTACAACACAAACTGGAGGCAGGAATTTGGAAACTGCAGAAGAAGCACTTCCATCACGAGGAAGCTGTGAGCAAACGAACACAAGGGACTCTGATGGAGGCCTCCAACAATAGAATCCTGAAGATAAGGACCACCCCCAAACAAAGGAGGCCATTTTGAATTTTAAGAGCTTTCATACAAATGTGAGGGCTGTGGCAATTGACATGCCTGCGGTTTGCAACAAGCAAGAGGAGCACGGAGAGATGGCAGACTGGGCATTGTCGCAGCTGATATCCTAAGGTGAGCTAACATGCCTGAGCTTCAGACTACAATGGGTTGAGTCGTGGCATGTGGACGAATCGGCCCCTACACCCGAAACCCAAAAGCCAGACGACGCTAAACCCCCCCAAAAAAAACAAACTGGCTTTAACAAATCTAAAACCTTGGCGCGGCACTGCTGTTCTCCCCGCCCGGTCCAAGTCCCACTCAAGGGGCAACTGGCGCAGCCTTGCGGCATTGGATACCGCTTATAGGGTTTAGTGGTAGAAGGTTTCTGGATGGTTGAAATTTCCAGGGGTTGCCGTCGCAGGAGTTGTAATTATAACTCTTATCTTGTAGGTTTGGGCTCTAAGATTGCAGTGTTTAATAAAGGTGGAGACCCTAAACCCCAAACCCCAAGGCATTGTGGGAACTTTATATGTCAGAGCTTATTGTTGTACAATACGGGCCTTAATAATCTGAACAGGGTTTCTGGGTATATTGTACTTCCAAGCAAAGGACCATAATAGCCCTATACTCCCTATATCCCTAACCCCCCAGGTACCTACTATATAGGGTACTAGAGCCCCTAAGGCCCTATATAGTAGGTACCTGGGGGGTTATAGGGTGTTAGAGGACATGAACTTCTTCACCTCCTGCTCCAGCACTTTCGCAACCTTCCCGCGGCTGCTTGCCACTTCCGCGTACGCGCTGGAGCTCTGCTGTAAGGGGGTACATCTGGAATCCAGGGCCCCCTAAACCCTAAACCCTAAACCCCAAACCCTAAACCCTAAACCCTAAACCCCTAAACCCTCAACCCTACACCCTAAACCCTGACAGTCGTTTCTAGGAGACCTGCTAGGGCCTCTGGGTTTATCTAGGCGCCTTAGTAATGTTGACAGGGGGTTACGGGGGTGTTTTGGAATTACTGAGAATACGGAACCCTAAGGAATATAGTATTACGAACTACTTTTAGAGATACCTGTTCTTCTCAATGGTTATTAGTATTGTTAGTTTGTTGTTCTGATTCTTCATCTTCTCATCAAACCTAAACTCCTAAACCCTTTAAAAGCCTGAGCTCCTCAACCCTTTAAAAGCCTAAACTCCTAAACCCTATAAACCCTCATTCGCTCAAGCATGGGGTCGGCTGGCGTCTCCAGGCTCGGCCCTGACCCTGAAAGACAGCAGTCAGGAGCCGTCCCGGCACAAGCCTATCCATAGACCCCTAAATAGTTCCTTTTTGGGATTACCTTATAGGATTCTAAATGTAAACCACAAAAAGGTACTACTTAGGGCCCTATGGGTATCCAGAACCGTCCCGGGTTTAGGATTCATTTAGGCGGACAAGGCAGGTAGGGTAGGCTATGAATTCCTAAACCTGTTATGCTTCAGATTCCCATTCAATGAAGCTTACTTCCTGAGTTCCCGGATTAGGCCTTCAACCTCGAGCACAGACCACATTTAAATCAAAGACAAAGTAACCAACCCTATATAAGCTTTTGGCAGCACATCAAATCAGAAATTCACAATCCAACCTGACCACGTGGGAACCCATATTAATCGAAACAAACAAAAAGACCTAAAACCACGTTTCGATACACAACACCCCTCAACAGACCTCTTGGCAACCACACATATATATATATAATATATATAATATATATATATATATAGATATCTACATATACATACACATAAACCCAAAACACAATCCTACGAGCACTTACAAAACTCGCCCGGCCTTCTTGATTTTTGGCGCTTGCGGAGCTGCGCGATTCCTTGGAGCTCGCTCGGAAGGCCCTCGACCCCTCTTGGCGGAGAGTCCTCGGACAGAGTAAAACCGCAGTTTGTTAGGGTTTAGGGTTAAGGGTGGCATACACGGGTTGTGTGTACATACATATATAACCATTCTACAACATGTTTAGAAATGCGATGTTTGCTGCTGTAGAAACGTGTAAAGGCTGCTTTGTCGGTTTTAGACCATCTTGATAGGGCTTTAGCTTGGACTGTTTCCACCTGTTCTGCAAATTTTTCGGTGATTTGAATGGTTTTCACAGGCTTGCCAAATCCCTTTATAGGTCGCTCGCTACAGGGCTTTCATAAAAAACAAATTGATATAAAGGTTGGAAACCCAGTGGCACGCCCAGCTCCCCACCGCTTGGCCGTCGCCGCGTCTCTGGCGGGGAATGCTCGAGGGTGGGTCGCCTTCAGACAAGAGAAGTTGAACTCTTTAAGGCTCAGGGCCTCTCTCTCTCTCTCTCTCTCTCTCTCTATCTCTATATATCTCTATATATCTATATATATATATATATACATACACAAGCAAAGGGTCGGGTGTACCGGCTTGGGTTGGGCTTGGCAAAACACCCGTCTCTCTGCGCCTGTAGCTTGCACATTAGCTCGTATAGCTGCAGTTTAGCTTGTACATGCGTTACTGTGCAGCACTGAGCGTGTTGTTCATGTGTTGGGCAATCTCCCAAGCTGTTCCACCGTGGGTGCTGGGCCACTCTTGAAGCCCCGCCCGCCCGCCGGAGTTTGAAGGACTCTCTTTCGACTAGCTACGTACAAGCACGAGAGGGGGCCAGACCCATTCCAAGTGCGCGCATCTGCGGTAGGCAGCCCGAACACAAAGCTTCGAAGACCAACCCCACATTTCAAAAATCGGAGGGAGAACCTGGCTTGGCAAGGACACAAAGCAATACCAGTATCAATGACAACAGCAAAGGCAACGACAACAACAACAATAACAACAGCAACAACGACAACAGCAACCACGACAACAACAACCACGACGACGACCACCATAGCCATGCTCATGACAGTATCAAGAGCAACCACGTGAACCAATCCCTCAAAATGGATAAGACAGCACTGACTGCTGCAGTATCGGACAAGAACTAGTCGGAATAACAACAGCCCAAAAAGCTGCAACAACAACCGACAGCATCGCCGTAATCCTCCTCAACCCAATAGTCTCAAGTAACATCGATGCCACACAGGATCAGGTTGCACTAAGCATAGTAGTGCTTGTTCTGAGACTCCTACTAACGATGTTGCGAGTGCTGTGTTTTGTTCGTACCACCGTCTTTGACATTACCGGTGCTATCACTATTGGTTTTGCCCTGCTGCACATTACTCTTAAATCCCCAGCCACTTGCTCTCTCCGTAAGCCTCCGTGGTGATCTCAAGGTATTTTGCGCCTTCTTGGTGCTGTCCCGAGCCTGTAGTACCAGGTCAAGGGGATTTGAACGAGGCCATGGCGGTTGAATGGCCTCAGGGCTACTCAGGGTCCCTACAAACCCTATAGACCCCATCAGCCCGAAACCCTATACACTCTAAACCCGGGCCTTGCGTTCAAAAGAATTCTGGTTTAGGGCCATGCGGGGTAGGCCGTAGCCAAATCGCAGCTCCTCTTCGGCCCTACTGTTAGCGCATTTTGGACCCTCCAAAGGGGAGGAAACGATCACTAAACCCTAAACCCTACACCCTAACCCCTAAACCCCTAAACCCTAAATCCTAAACCCCTAAAGCCCTAAACCCTAACCCCTAAACCCAAACGATCCCCATCGCCGGAACCTCCAAGGGTCCGCTTCCTGCAGGACGTGGATCTCTGAGCCCATGCCCTGGCAAACGATTGTAGGGGGCCAGGGATTAGGGTGTAGGGTCTAGGGTTTATATAAGGGGGCCAGGGTTTAGGGTTTTGGGTTTTGGGTTTAGGGCCGCTTAGGGTTTTAGGGTTTAGGGTTAGGGTTTAGGGGGTTTTTAGGGCCGTGTAGGGTTTTGGGTCTGGAGTCCGGGGTGTAGTTTTTGTTTCTTGTTGGGTTTAGAGCGTTTACGGGGCGAGAATTAGGGTTTAGGGTTTAGGGTTTAGGGTTAAAAGGTTCTAAGATTCTAACTGAAGATTACGGGGATTGGGAGTTGATGCTCGGGGCCGGGTGTGGGGGCTCGGGGTTTCCCTTGGGTTCAGGGAAGTTCGGTGCTGTCATACGCATGCGACTACCGTGCAAGCAACAGACTAGTCGCCAGCCGATTGTATGTTCTAACGAAACTAAGGATAGCGAGCGGCTGAGGCAGTGTGTGTGTGTGCGTGTGTGTGCATGTGTTGAGATGAGGAAGGCAAGGCACGCAGACACATACATGCACATAAAGCACGTGTCGAACCTACTCTATTCTGTACATACATTCGTATGAAATGCTTTAAGCGCTTGGAGTCCTCTAAAAACCTTCAGCGAAGCCATTCGCCATCTAACATAGAAGAAGCCAGTCGGGTTTTTCAGACCTGCTGGACCTTAAGCCCAAAACAGAAAGCCTAAACACTGATCCCCTAAACCCTAAATCCTAATCCCTGAACCCCTAAACCCCAAATCCTAAACCCTGAACCCCTAAACCCTAAAGCTCTATAAAAGAAAGCGTACCTGGGACCCAAGTGCTTGCAGAAGGAGCTTCTGAAAAGCAGGGATACTTACCACGTAACATCTACATTTGCATCTCTGAGCCTCCGACACTACCACATTGCCCTAAGTACAAAACACCCGACAGACCTTTACACATATATACATATACAATCACATACATGTAGAAACCTGTGCATACATATATGTATGTATGTATACATATATATGTATGTATGTATGTATGTATGTATGTATGTATGTATGTGAATGTATATGAACACATATACAAACATACGCACACATGCAGCCCTGATTCCTTCACCAAAATCTAAATCACACCTTTGAAAAACCCTAAACCCCCAACGCATATCATGGGAGACACCTGTAAAGGACAACCCTGAACACCCAAATCCCTCACACCATCTAAACCCTAAACCACCGAAATCCCTGGACCCATGTCGAACCCTAATAACTGCAGTATATAGAACTCGTGGAAGACGCAGTTAACAGCACCCAACAAGACCCTACTACAACATCGCCATACACAACTAAACAACAAACACTCTTACAAGACAGTACGAACAACGCCCAAAACATCCTACATGCATCTGTCGGCGTTCGGCCTTCACGCAGGGGCAAGCTCCTAGAGTCTCGATACTCGAAACCTTGGGGGCATGGCTGAACGCGGTTTCGGAGTCAATGCAGGGGCTCAGGGGTTCAGGATTTAGGGCTTAAGATGGCCCTAACCATGACAATGGGGTTTCGGGTGTAGTATGGTGCAGTTCTACAGGAACTACCAGGGAACACCAGCACTCGTTCTTCCTACCATCGTGTGGGGGGGGGGAGTTGAAGGTTTAAGGCTGCAAGGTTTCGCCTCCGAGGTTCGGGGGCGTTAAGGCGGAGCAATTTCAGGAGCACGAAGCCCACTTGGATGGCGCGTTAGAGGGCTACTTATCTGGCGTTAGGCTGCTCATGATGATAGGGTGTTTCATCGACTTTTGGGCGCCGTGACGACCTTGTTGCTGCAAAAAACCGTGAGCCCCCCAAACCTCCTAAACCTCGGACCCCATAAACACGAGAACCCCCAAGCTCCAAGCTGCTCCAAGGCACTAGAAGAGGCATCAAGCCTGATTTCGATCTGGGACGTGCCCAGGACGCTCGAGCGGGAACGAATCGCGCCTGGTTATCACGACCCTCGAACCCGGGTTAACGAGTATTCACTTTAAGGTTAAAGGGTTCTTTTTCGACTTCCATCCACATGTGTTTAACTGGGATTTACAGGTTAAACGTTTGGGTTTCGTTCAGGGGCTCAACATTTCTTGTTCTGGAAACCCCGGGGTGCAGGGTGCAGGGCTTACCCCGCAGAATGGCTTGTCACCAGACGTTTCTGCAACCAAGTGCCCGTGTTCTAAGTTTCAAGGATTCAAGAAGTACACTCTCAAGAAGGGCGCCCGAGTAAGATAGCTTCTAGCGATAGGGCAAGCCCTACACACTAAACCCTGAACCCTATAGCCTAAACAGCCAAGCCCTATAAACCCTAAATCCTAAGCCCTAAATCCCCTACGCTCTAAACCTGAACCAGGCGCTAAGCGGTTCGCTCCTTCGGACTCACTGACAGAATTCCAAAATGTCGGGCCAAAGTCAAACAAGCCCAGGCCCCTAAGCCCTATATAAATCCCAAAGCTACCTAAACCATAACCCTAGATCCTGAACCTACCTAAACCCTCCACCCTCAACCCTAAATCCTAAACCCCAAAGCTACCTCAATCCTAAACCCTAAATCCCAAAGCCACCTTAACCCTAAACCCTAAAATCCCACAGCTACCTTAACCCTCAACCCTAAATCCCAAAGCTACCTCAACCCTAAACCCTAAATCTCAAAGCTACCCAGAGAACCCAATACCCCTTAATTAAGGAATGTACCTTGAATCATAGTATTAAGGCCCCTATAATTTAAGGCATATTCCTTAATTAAGGGGTACTGGGTTCTCTGGCTACCTTTAGCTGGCCACGCCTTCTGCTGAGCTGTCCCCTGGATGCATGGCTTCCCGAGACTCCTTTGGGCGGGCATGAAGTTTGGGCTTTAGGATTTAGGGTCTAGGGCTGTAGGCTTTAGGGCTTTAGTCTTTAGGGTTCAGGATTTAGGAGTTGGGGTTTAGGGCTTTAGGGTTGTCTGGTCTAGGGCTTAGGGTTCAGGGTTGTAGGGTTAGGGCTTTAGGTTTAGGGTTTAGGGTTTGGGGTTTAAGGGCAAGGCTAGAGTTTGTGCTCTCCAAACCTTTGTTGCACTCTCTGTACATGATTACTCTTCTTGAGCCCGGCAGATTGAGCCCAAGCTCCCATCATCAGGCACGCCTCGGGGCATTCTTCTGCACATATTCAATACTAAGGAAAACTCCCAGACTCTTCTATCTCTGGTAGGGGCTTGAATAATAAAGGGGGGGAGGCAGCCCGAGTGGTGTCGGATGAGGTCTTTCAGTAGATGCTTTGGCTCTCGATGCAACGTGTCTCAACCCTGGAACCCTAGATCCCGAACCCCATGAATCAAAACCCATAACTCCCTAAACCGCCGGTGTGCCTAAGCCCCGGAACCGGATACAAACCCTAAATCACCTCAGCCCCAGAAGCCTTACTGCCGGCCCCACGGCGCTATGCCAAGCTCAAAGCCTGGGACTGCATCAAAGAGCTGCTTCAATCTACCCATAGGCCCCTAAGTAGTTCCTTTTTATGGTTTATATTTAGAATCCTATGAGGCCTATGAGGTAATCCCAAAAAGGAACTACTGAGGGGCCTATGGCTACCGGCGCACGGCATGTAAGCATCCATCCGACATCTGCACGCTTCTCTTCGAACCTCCAGCCTCCACCCTAAACCCCAGCTTGACGAACCCGTGGAATCCGAAAACCCCCGACCCGAACCCTGAACCTCTGAAACCTAATTTCAATATCCTGTTAGATCCAAACATCTTAGACCAAACCGCCGAAGCCCTAGACTACATACTCCATACAGCCATACAGGCACCACTAGCCTTAGTTGGCGACCTAACCTGAGCACCGTAACAACCCCTAAACCCTAAAGAAGCCGAAGCCCTACACCACCGCCATAGACTGGCCCAGTTGGCCCCCCCTCCTACAAACTACCTAAGCTCTGCCCATAGGCCCCTAAGTAGTTCCCTTTTGTGGTTTATATTGATATCCATAAGGTAATCCCGAAAGGGAACCTTAGGGGCCTATGGGTAATAACGTAAGCTAGGAGTAACATGTAGCACCATTCAAAGTAGACAAGGACGAGGATATATCACCGAACCCCACCGAACTGTCAACGCTAACTAGCTACCACTATCAAATTTCCCCTGAGCCCAAAGCTTCTCCCCGCCCCCTGCCCCCCCCAAACAAAGAAACAAAACCCTGAACCCTAAACCCCTAAACCCCTAAAGCCTTAAACCCTAAACCCCTAAACCCCGAAAACCCTAAAACCCCTTAAGGACCCCCTTTTCCACCCCTCCGAAGCTCCTGTGGCGAGTTCGCTTCAGAAGCCTCCAAGCCCTCGAGGACCAGGCCTCTGATCCACGGGCCTCCGAGCCACTTAGGGTTTTGGGTTTAGGGTTTAGGGTTCAGGGTTTAGGGTTTAGGGTTTGGGGTTTAGGGTTTAGGATTTGGGGTTTGGGGTTTAGGGTTTGGGGTTTAGGGTTTTGCTTTCAGTGAGGGGTGCTCAACTTGCTGTTATCATTCGTTTAGGGTCTAGGGCTTAGGGTTTAGGGCTTTTAGTGAGGGGTTCTCCACTTGCTGTTATCATTGGTTTAGGGTTTAGGGTTTAGGGCTTGGTTTAGGGTTTGGGGTTTAGGGTTTCAAGATTTACGAAGTTTACGATGCATACTCGGGTTTCCTATTATGTCAGCAGTGCTGCTCTTATTTAGGCACTCCACGTCGCCGTTATCATTCCTGCTAACAGGGTAGTTATTGTCGGTATTGCTGGTATTCCTGTTAGTGTTGTACATACCAGTGCTACTCTAACCCGATTCCCATTCCTGATAGTGTTGCCATTGCCATTACTCTTGAGACTATGAGTACGGGATAGGACGAGCACGAGTACAGTACTCGTAAATTGTAATCGTAATCGTAATTGTACAGGTAACTACGACTATTGCTAAATGCAATCTGTTTACTATAACTGTAGGTACACATAGTACTGCGGTTAGTATCTAGAGCTCAGGTGGTCTATCGTTTCTTTTAAGCAAGCGGGGAGGATAATTGCACACTATCTTGCTTCGATTTTGTTCTCAGACTTGTAAGGTGACCGGCTGGGGCGGTGCCACAATGGGCGTTATGCCCGCCGCACCCGGACACAACGAAAGAAAGGCAGAAAGAAAGAAAGAACGAAAGAACGAAGCAACGAAACAAAGAAAGAAACAACAAAACAAGAGAGACCTAAAGAAAACAGAAAGAAGGGACGACATGGAAAGACACTAATTTAGAGTTGACGAAATAAATAAAGACACAACGACGCAAACAAACAATGACATAAATAATACAGGTACCGAAAGAGGACAGAAGGAAAGTGCCAAAGTACTTGTTTCACATCCCGAAACCCTGCTGTAGGTATTAAGCCCCTCAAATGCCCATATAACTCGCAGGAACCCTCATACACACATCCGTAATCGGTTGTATAACAACTTTAATTTGTTCAAATAAAGACACACAAACAAAAAAAACACACACAAAACACACACACACACACACGCACACACACACACACCCACACACGCACACACGCACACACGCACACACGCACCCACCCACCCACCCA
>CAJNJA010015430.1:15299-35038 GCA_905231915.1 Symbiodinium necroappetens | reverse complement strand
ACCTCCAAGGAGATCCTTCGGGGCGCTGTGTGTCCCATCTCCCCGATGGCATGGCATTCCCAGAAGATAGAGAGGACGTGCCGCTCACCGGGGGCGGCGGAGGCTCAGGCCGCCGTCAACGGCGAAGACTGTCTCTACTATGGACGCTATGAGTGGAGCGAACTACTTCATGGTGGAGGAGATCTACATGAACCAGATCAACTTGTCCGCCTGACCGGCGGCTGCGTGGTGACGGACAGCCGCAACGTCTACGACCGTCTCGAGACCGAGGTGATGGTGATTAAAGGGGCAGAGAAGCGGACAAGCTTGGAGCTGCTAGCCATCAAGGAGTCCCAAGCCAACACTGGCGTGGAGATGAGATGGGTTCACAGCGAAGCTCAGCTGGCAAACAGTTTGACCAAAGCCGGGGGACTACGTGAATACGACCTCTACTACAAGATGGGTCACCAGTGGCGACTTGTGGAGGACGCATCCATGATGTCAGCAAAGAGGCGGAAAGAGATGGGCCTGCAGCCACTGGAGCAACATAAGGACCGTTCCAAAGTTTCCGAGGGTGTTCAAAGACCAATATTTTCTCAGAGTGATTCAGTTCCCAAGAAGCCAGAAGAGCTTCCTCTTTCTGAAGATTTCAAGATCAGCCAGGGGGGAGGGGGGCATGCAAGTTAATACTTGTGTCCCTCCTTCGCTGTCAGGAATCTCGCGACAACCGCAGCTCGTGGAAGTATCAAAAGGCCCGCCAGGCGGGCACAGGGGTTAAGTAGCTCTGCCTTAGACCGAGCCATCGCTATCTCCTTGTGTCTCCCTCGCCTTTGCTCCTGAGCCTGGACAAGCAAGCTACTGTAGACGCTACCGCTTTCAAACCCTAAACCCTAAACCCCCTAAATCCCCTAAATCCCCTAAGCCGTAAGCCTTAAACCCCAAACCCTACATCCGCTAAATCCCCTAAACCCTAAACCCTAAATCCCCAAACCCTAAACCCTAAATCCCAAACCCTCGAAATCCGCTAGGCTCTAAATCCTCTAAATCCCCTAAGCCCCAAACCCTAAATCCCCTAAATTCCTAAACCCCAAACCCTAAAAACCCCAAACCCTAAACCCTAAACCCAAACCCCTAAGCCCTAAAACCCTTAAGGCCCCCCTACATTAGAGCCTTATGGTAGCCCTTATAGACCCCTTTCCTCTAAATCCCCTAGGCCTGCTGCGGCAGCGCGCAGGCTGGGCAGAGAGGCGCTGTCGCGTCGAAGTCGCGGCATCGGAGGGCCCAGGGTCTGCTCGGGGACGCCGAATCTACTTGGAGGTTTCATGGGTAGGTTTATAAGTAGGGTTATATAGGATTTAGGGGTTTAGGGTATAGGGTTTAGGGTTATAAGTGGGGTCATAAGACCCCCAAGTAGGGCTATAAGTAGAGTTACCCTACTTATAACCCTAGTTATAGCTACCCATGAACCTCCAAGTAGGGGGGCATAACTAGTTAGACTAGGGTTCCTTTAAAGGTTCCTTTGTAAGGGCTACTATGAGGCTCTAATGCAGGGGCCTGAATTGTTCGAACAGGGTTTTGGGGCCCAGTATACTATAAATATCATAAGGAACCCCAAGATAGTATAGGTAATTCCTTTAAGCCCTTATATTGCCTACTATATGGGTGGGTCTCTCAATCAAGGGCCTCTGTAGGGTCCTGCTTATAAATCTTTGCGATGTTTTAGGGTTTGGGGGTTTAAGGGCTTAGGGTTTATAGGGTTTTCGGTGATTAGGTTCAGGGCTTAGGGGTTCAGGGGTTTAGGGATTTAGGGGTTTAACCTTCAGCCCTCAGCCCTGGAACCCAACAGCCATTTCCCAGACCCAACACATTACCCGGAACCCCCCTCCCAAAGACTCTTGTCAGGGTCCGAAAACATAAACCCTAAACACCCTAATCCCTAAACCAAAACCCTAAACCCCAAACCCGAAACCCTGAACCCTAAACCCTCAACCCGAAACCAAACCCTACACCCTGCGTCCGAATCTCTAGACCCTCAAGCATACTACCCGAAACCTCAAGCATTAAACCTTAAACCGCACACCCTAAACCATAAACCCTAAATCCTAGCCTCACGGCCTGACAAAAAGGGTATTACTGCAAAAACCTGCCTAACATAGATCCTGAAAGCCTAAACCCTAAACCCTAAAGTCCGCATGGAGGCTGGGGACACCGGCCGGTCGTGGATGCCTTATGGGAGCTTCCGGGAACAGTACCCACCTCTCTGTATCCAAAACGAGCCATTGCTCGGCCTTGAGAAGCCGAGGACCACACATCCGAACTGCTGAGTTTGTGAATCTTGTTCTCTTTTTGTTCAAGTTGCCTTAGTTCTGAGAAAGCTTCTTCGTTGTACGTGGCGCCGAACACAGAAAGAATCTCTGTCAAGTACCTTCTCGTGTCTGAAGACACTGTCCAGCCATCTCGCTGGACTCTGACAAAGACGTCCTTGCAGAAGGTTGTTCGGAGCGGATTTCGTTTGCACAGAACCCTACTTAGGGGACTTGTAACCCCACCTTATAACTACCCATGAACCTCCAAGTAGGGCATCGAGCATAGTCATCGTCGCGATTCCGTGGGCCAGGCTCAGGGTCTCATGCCCAGCAGACTTGGATCCTACCAATTGGGGTACTATATTAGGGTCCCCTATTTTCGGAAACACCCATGTACCTGTGCACCTTAAACCCTAAACCCCGTAAAAAAAAGCTTGTAAGATACTATCAAGGAAGCAAGGCTTTATCAAATCCTATCGGACCCTGCCTGTGCCTTTACACTCTAATCAAGTACACATTCGATTTTGTCGGTGATTATATTATCCTCAAAAAGCTTAAAATGCAGCCATTCAGCTACTAAGTATTATTCATTTGTCGGCGCCTGATTCTCGAAAGAAACTCCCACAGTTCCGGGCGTTTTGGGGTAGAGCTGTCTGGATGCGTTTGGGGGGGTTTAGGGCTTAGCTTGAACCACCAGCATCCACATTCTGGTAGGGTCCCTGTGCTTCTAGACTAGTAGGGTTTAGGGGTTTAGGGTTTAGGGTTTAGGGATTTAGGGGTATCTAGAAGAAGAACCTACAAAAAGGCAGGGTCATGGTAGTTTAAGGTATATCTCGGACGCCTCCTCGCCGTCAGCTGTTGGAGCTTCGCCAGCAGCTGCCAAACGGGCCAGCCGCCTGTTCGGGAGCTTTCCTTTAGGCAGCTCTTGCAGGGTAACTCTGGGTTTTAGGGTTTAGGGGTTTAGGGTTTAGGGGTTTAGGGTTTTAGGGTTTAGGGGTTTTAGGGTTTAGGGGTTTAGGGTTGCTTGTCCAGTATCCTCGGGGAACATACGGTTAACGTGTGGGATTATGTAAAGATTGCAACGCCCCAAAAAGGTGACCTGCTCTGCTACTATAAAGGGTAAATATAGGGATCGTCTGCTACATGATACTACAATCCTTAACAAGAAGCCCTACGGAATAGTAACAGTATTACTAAGTCAAGGGTTCTTCATTGTGCTTTAGACCTGCCACGATCGATAATCATAATAAGGAGCCCTAAGGGATAGTATGACTATATTGAAGATGCTGAACCCAGAGAACCCAATACCCCTTAATTAAGGAATATGCCTTAAATTATAGGAGCCTTCATATTCTGATTTAAGCTATATTCCTTAATTAAAGGGTATTGGGTGCTCTGGGAAAGGCCTACCTGGAAGCTTTTGATGGGCTTCTCTAGGCCAGATGCCTTTCCTGTCTCTGAAGGCCTTTGAAGCAAGGCCTACTTTGGAGGTTCATGGGCAGTTATAAGTAGGGTTATGAGTCCCCTAAAGTGGGTTGTAAGCATAGTTATCCTACTTATAACCCTACTTTTAGCTACCCATGAACCTCCAAGTATAGAACTGTAACGAACCATGATAAACCACATGCAACTCGGCCTGCATAGACGCGTAGCAAAGCCTTCACACTCTCCCGGCGGGCAGCCTCGCTTAGGGCATCACCAACAGCTTAGGGTTTAGGGTTCAGGGAGCTGCTCAAACAAACTCCGGGCAAGTCTTGACGGTTTAGGGTTCAGGGTTCAGGGTTTAGGGTTTGAGGTTAAGTCTTGCAATTTTTGGCAATCAAACTTGGACTAGATTGGCACTGTGACCCCCCGGAGCTCGATATGCAGGAACCTCGATATATGTCTACTTGGGGTTCACGGGAGGTGGACACGTCGATTCTGCCTATGAGTTCGACTTTCACCCAGAAGCCGCGGTGATGCCGCGAGAATGGCATGTCTGTCCCTCTTGTTGTCTCACTCTTTGCACATGTAGGTGGTTGTGCAAACTACGGTCCCTATTGAATTCCAAGAAGGGTGCCTTAAAAAAGAGTAGTTTTGTATAGGGTTCCTCAGAAGGACTATGATTTTATAATTTTTGACAACTACAGTACCCATTTCATGTACGCGCGTACGTATGTAAAAACATGCAAATATATGAAACAAAAGCACTTGTATACACATACGTGGACACCTACACGGCTGGACGCATGTGAGATTTCATGCAAGTTGACCCCACACCCCTAAAATCTCTCCGCCCAAACAGGCTTGACAAAGGACTTTTGGGTTTAATACAGGGTTGTCGGAACACGGTTGTAATGTATGTTTACGCTGCAAGGCACTGTAAGGATAGCAGGGAATCTGAACGCCAGGCTCCACATCCTAGACCATAAACCCTAAACACTCAATCCTGAACCCTATTCCCTATTCAGGAACACACCTTACATTACTTTAGGGGCCTCTCTGCGATTTAAGTCGACTTCGAAATTAGGGTCCATAGTACGGCACCCTTATACAAAGGACCTCAAAAGGGATCCTGATTCAGAGAACGACCCATATTGCATCATGAAGAGGAAGCCATAAAGTCTGAGCACCGACTCCAAACAATACTAGGGTTTAGGCTTTAGGGTACTTTACTTAAAGTTATGCTATAGGATGCGCTTCATGAAAAAACTTAGGAGGC
Organism: Symbiodinium necroappetens; assembly: GCA_905231915.1. NCBI lineage: Eukaryota > Dinophyceae > Suessiales > Symbiodiniaceae > Symbiodinium > Symbiodinium necroappetens. The sequence goes on along the minus strand of CAJNJA010015430.1, from coordinate 30,052 downwards.
CGTACATCCTAAACCCTAAACCTAGTAAGCCTGACCACCTAGAACCAACAACTCCAAGCCTAAACCCTAAAACCTAAAACCCCGAAAACCCTGAAACCACAAACCCTAAACCCTAAACTCCAAAACCACTAGACCCTAAGAATATTGCTGAGGTCCAGGGTATGACGGTTGGGTTCTTTCGGGGTTTTAGAAGGGGTCTATAGGCTTTCTACAAAAGGGTCTATAAGGCTTTTAGAAGCTTCCATAAACCCTACACCCCTAAACCTCTAAACCCTAAACCTCTAAACCCTAAACCCCTAAACCTCTAAACCCTAAAACCTCTAAAGCTCTAAACCCTAAAACCCCTAACCTCTAAACCCTAAAACCCCTAAACCCTAAACCTCTAAACCCTAAAACCCTAAACCTCTAAACCCTAAAACCCTAAAGCCCTAAACCATCCTAAACCCTAAACCCTTAAACCCTAAACCCCCTAAATCCTAATACAACCCCTAAAAAGCCCCTAAAACCCCCCAAAACCCCCTAAACTCTAAATCCTAAAACCCCTAAAAAAAACCTAAAACCAAAAAAACCCCTAAACCCTGGCTTTGGGTGTCCCCAGCCTCCGCGGCACGGTGCCACGCGGCCTCGCCGGCCTCGACGGCTTCCAGGATCTTGCCTTCAACCCTAAGCCCTGAAACCCTTAAGGCACCCTTATAGTAGCCCTTATCGACCCCTTTTTAAAGGAACCGTTAAAGGAACCCTGGGTAGTTATAAGTGGGGTTACAAGTCCCCTACATTAGAGCCTTATAGTAGCCCTTATCAAGCCCTCTTAAAGGAACCGTTAAAGGAACCCTACGGTTTAGGGGTTTAGGGCTTTTTTTTTGGGGTTTTAGGGTTTTAGGGGTTTAGGGCTTTTTTTTTGGGGGGGTTTAGGGTTTTAGGGTTTGGGGTTTAGGGTTTTTTTTTGGGGGTTTAGGGTTTTAGGGTTTAGGGTTTTTTTTGGGGGTTTAGGGTTTTAGGGTTTTAGGGTTTAGGGTTTAGGGCCTTCAACCCTAAACCCTAGGCCCTGAAACCCTTAAGGCACCCTACATTAGAGCCTTATAGTAGCCCTTATCGACCCCTTTTAAAGGAACCGTTAAAGGAACCCTATTTGGAGGTTCATGGGTAGTTATAAGTGGGGATATAAGTCCCCTAAGTAGGGTTATAAGTATAGTTACCCTACTTATAACCCCATTTATAACTACCCATGAGCCTCCAAGTAACCGGGTCTAGGGTTTAGGGTTTAGACCCAAGGGTCCAAAACCCCTAGGCATTTAGGGGTCAGGGTGTTTAGGAATTAGGCTTTCGGGTGTTAGGGGTTTAGGCTTTAGGCTTTCGGGCTTTGGGGGTTTAGGCGTTAGGCTTTCGGGGTTTAGGGGCTTACGGTTTAGGCTTTTGGGGGTTAGGGGTTTAGGCTTTATAGGGTTTCGGGGTTTAGGGTTTAGGGGTTTAGGGTTTAAAGCTGAGGGCTTTTGGGGCTTTCGGGTTTAGGGCTTCGGGGCTCAATTCAAGGGCCTTAGGTTTACCGTAAGCTATCAAAACCTATGTACTTGTTTGGTAGAGTCCCTATGAATTCTATATTAGGGTTTATAATAAGGACCTGCAAAAAAAGTAGGTTTTGGTAGCTTAAGGTAGTGTAGGTTCTTTAGAATTTTTGAGGCTTTAGGGCTGCAGTATGGTGTTAGCGTTTCAGGGGCGAGGGGGTTTGGGGCTTCGGGACTACGGCTTAGGATCTTGTATTCTGGAGAGCCGCCCTTAACCGCAGCCTCGAAAGCGCGGTACTGTGGATCCTGAAAACTTGTATTTAGGGCTAAGCGGGCTTATTATGTCTTTCTTTTTTTTTCTAAACCCTAAACCCTTTTTGTTGGGGGGGGTGTATGTCATATGTATCTAGTACCTAAGATGTGTCTGGACCTCGGACTTAGGCCAGCCACGAGCTGGAAATGGGTCTTAAGAACAAGCTGCCAAAATATCTCTCAATTACGGAATCTACCTTAATCTACAAGGGGCTTCATATTATGATTTAAGCTATATTCCTTAATTACGGGGGTATTGGGCTCATTGGGTTGCGAGCAAGCTGCCAAAGTATCTCTCCACGCCTTCAGGAGCCGCGCCATCGACTTGCCTTCAGTGCAGGGGGAAAAACTTTAGTGTCCTTAAGGTAATGCAGGATTTATATCATCAAGAGTATGTATTGGAGACCATGGTCAATGGTCACCAACACATAACACTCGCCACACTAATCCTGACCACCCACTGCTCTCAAACCAGAAGCGGTATTTCAAACTGCAAAACCGAAACCTCAAGCCCCAAATCCTAAACGATGACTTAGGTGCCTTAGCCCAAAAAAGGTTAACCTGTCGAATTCGAGTAGGTTTATACAAGCCCCAAAAGGTTCAAGGTTACCTACTCAGCCCCTCAGATGAAGCTGCGAAGCCCGACACCGGCTAACCCCCAAAAAAATCCGTAAGTCCCCTAAAGCTCCAAGGCTTGGACTCCTACTGTTGATGATATAAATCCTGCATTACCTTAAGGCCCCTGAACACTGGGAACTGTGGTATATTCCTTAATATGGGTAATGCAGGATTTATATTATCAACCGTACTTTCACACCGGGCCCGACGAAACACTCCCTTAAAGACTCTGCTTAAAGCCCTCACGCCTTGTAAACCCAGAGCCCCAAAATCGTGTAGAACCTCCGCAGAATTCCTACCAAACCCTGAGCCCTCAACGGCGTACCACATCCGAACAATCCCAACAAAACCTCATCCAGCCCTTCAGCATTAACCCAAGCTCAGTAAGCAGAGCTCAAGAAGGACCCTAAACCCTAAACCCTAAACCCTAAAACCCTAAAACCCTAAACCCTAAACCCTAAAACCCTAAAACCCTAGAACCCTAAAACCCTAAACCGCTCAGATTCGGATCCTGATTGTCGGGATTTCCCTTGGATGAAGGGCCGCTGCCCCCTTGTAAAGACCCTGCAAAACCCGTACAACACCCGAACCGGCTTAGAGTTTATTTATTTATTTTTTTTGAGGGCCTTTTTCCACCTAAGCCGGTTTAGAGTTTATGGCTTGGGGTTTAGGGTTTACAAAACGATCCGAGTAGAACCCGATGGACTCTTGGGTAGAACCCCTCCCTTTTCCAAGGGTGCTGACCGGTCACATGGATACCAAGCCCCATACTTGGAGGCTCATGAGTAGCTATATGTGGGGGTAGAAGTAGGGTAACTATACTTACAACCCATATTCGGGGACGTATAACCCCGCTTATAACTACCCATGAACCTCCAAGCACAGCCCTGTGCAGCCCCTTATAGAAACACTGCAAATCCCTTTGCAGCCCTGCAAAAACCCTTTCAACAACTCGAACGCCCCATTTTCCGCAATGCGGCCGGGCCACAGTACAACCCAAGCAACACCCTGTTCACACCCAACATAGCCTTTACTGTTACAGAACCCCGAAAAATATGGACCATTGATCCATACATGCTCATAAGCATCGAACCCCAAACCCCCTAAACCCTAAACCCTAATTGTAGAACCCCTTTCGTACTCGAGGACAGAACCTTAAAAACCATCACAGCTCAAGGACGCCCAGTCCAGAACCCCGAAACCCTAACCCTGAAACCCTAGAACCACTAAAACCACTAAACCCCTAACACCCCTAAAACCCTAATCCCTAAAATCCTGCTCAAGAACCCAGAGAGCCCAATACCCCTAATTAAGGAAGTATAGCTTAATTCATAATTTGAAGGCCCCTTATAACTTAAGGTATGCCTAGACCCACCCCAAAGAACCTACCTTGTCAAGGACTTATATAGGGAAATCACAGTAAGGAACCCTAAAAAGGTAGAGTTCAAAGTACATTCCTTAACGATAAAGGGTATTTGGGCTTTTGGGGGAACCCTAAACCCTAAACCCCTAAACCCTAAATCCTAAAGCCCTGGGCCGAGGTGCAGGGATGCCAAGACCACTGCCCGTCCGAGGTGGCCGAAGGCCACGGCGAGCTCGCAGTCGTCCTGCACAGCGCTTCTTTGGGTGGGTAGGTCTCTGACTTAGGGGCCCTTTTAGGATTGTAAAAGGGTGCCATGAACCCTCAACATTCTAGCCCACGTCCTCCATAGCGTGCCAATCCTCGGTGTGAAAACACATGTAACGTTTTCCAGCGCCCGGTGGGCTCTCTGCGGCCCGGGTTCCGCGAACCAGGGGCCTACATTAATGCAGGGTGTGGGTTTGAGAGAGCAGCAACTGCCCTCGCTCACAGACTTGGTCAATCCTAAACCGGAACGACATCTTCCAAATATAAGCACATGCATGCTGAGAACAGGGTTTCGGGTATTTTTTGCACGATGGAAGAATATTCGAGCTTCCATGGTACTGAGGCTACGAGTAACAGCATTAGCAATTGTATAATTGTGGTAGCAAGGGTATGCTGCTGCTGCTGCTGCTCCTGCTCGGGCTCCTGCTCGGGCTCCTGTACTCCTCCTCCTCCTGCTGCTGCTGCTGCTACCACGACTGCTACTGCTACTGAAACTGCTACTACTACAACAACTACAACTACTACACCACTACCGACGCCACCCCTGCTGCTGCTGCTGCTGCTGCTACTACTACTACTACTACTACTACTACAACTACAACTACAACTACAACTACTACACCACTACCGACGTCACCCCTGCTGCTGCTGCTACTACTTCTGCTGCTACTACTGCTGCTACTACTTACTACTGCTGCTACACAACTACAATTACGGCTACTGCTACTGCTACTTCTGCTACTTCGGCTACTACGACGAGGACGACGAGGACAACGACGACAACGACGACGACGACTACTACTACGACTACTACCACGACGACGACGACGACGACGACTACTACTACTACTACCACCACGACGACGACGACTACTGCCACCACCACCACGACGACTGCTACTACTACTCCTACTCCTACTCCTGCCACTGCTACTGCTACTGCTACTCCTGCTGCTGCTGCTGCTGCTACGACGACGAGACGACGACGACGACGACGACTGCGACGACTACTGCGACTACGACGACGACGGCTACCACCTACTGCTGACACGAGTGGCTGTAAGGTTAGTTACTCATATGTAATTACCTCGCAATCCTCGGCATTTCAGACAAACGGCGACGTCGGCAGAGCTCTCGGAAGCCATCCGAAAGTGGGCTGCTGCCTCCTCTGCTCCTGGGATGGCGCTTTCCCAGGACCGAAAAAGCGCTATTATGAGAGTTTCTAAAAGTTTCAACTACAGCAGTGTTCAGGGTTCTCACAGTTTAATTGGAGCTTTTAGCGGCTGCCATGGGGTCTTCGGGATTTTCAAACTGCTCTTAGTGAGGGCTTCAAGACCTTCAAGAAACCGACAAGAGCCACCCGACGTCTGTCGGCCGGGTGCGTCCAGACTGGGGGGGTTTCTAAATCTTGGGGGTCCGTTTTGGGACCTTTTCCAGGGATCCCGACAAGTTACTCATGCTGAAGATCCTTAAAGCAGGACCCAGGTGGCTTCCTGGAACACCCCACTTTGTTGGGTCCGTGCCCGAGACCTGAAACCCTAAAAACCCTAAAGCCTAAACCCCCAAACCCGAAAAACAACCTTCAAGTGCGTCCGGATCTGCCTTTGCTAGCTCGGACTCTGGGGGTGGCAGCCGAGCTTCGCGTCAATATCCTAGCCAGTGTGGCCATAGCATCTTCCTCAGAGAGCTCAGAGTCAATAGCCTAAGCCCTAAACCTTAAGGCCTATATCTACGCCGCCGTAAACCCTAAACCCTGAACATAACCCTAAACTCTAAACATAAACCCTAAACCCTAAACTCCAGGCATTCGAAGTGGTGACCTGAAGCTCTAAGCCCGAAACCTTGAACAACGGGACATGACGGAACTGCAGCCAAACCTCTAGGGCTTCGGATTTAGGGCTTAGGGCCCAAGCATGGAGCCCCTGATCCCGAGGTGTTACAATTTAGGGGCTCCTTCTTATCGGGCCTGTAAGGCTTGTCGGGCTTAGGGTTTGGGGTTTTAAGATTTTAGGGTTTTGGGGGCCTAGGGTTTCGTTCAAGCATAGCTGCTTGTGCGGTGATGGCAGGACCCTTATGGCTGTCAGCTCTTTTTTGGGCCTTATGAATCGGTTCATGGTGTGCTTGCATTCTGGGGCCGCCACGGTGATCTGCACCAGACCAGCATCAAAGAGCATACGCATCGCAGACAGGATGTCGCCAGTTTGCACCTTTCGGGTGGCGTTGGGTCTACGGGTCTCGGGCTTCAAGGCTTAAGGTTGCGCCTTTCTGGAGTCTGGCAATACCCCGAGTATTGGGCTTTAAACCCTGAGCCCTTCCACAAGCGGTCACGTCTGGTATATACGGTATCAGCTGAGTTGTGCTCAGTGCCCTGACTCCTAACAACAAAGGCTTTCGATTCGTGACTCCGCAACATCGGAATCTTGACTCTGCAAAACCGTGATCGACAACTAAATGCCTGAATCCACAGCTTGAATGCCAAATCCCTAAACCCTGACCCCCACGACATGAGCTCCCGACGGCTCCGCCGCAGATGCCCTTGCTCCAGGAGTGTGGAAAATCTGCTCTGGCTCGCACCTTGAAAGGGTTGTGCAGAGTTCTTAGAAAAGCTCTTGTTTTTTCAAGGAATTCTTTAAAGTAAGGGTTCTTCAAAATTGTTTTCGAAGGGCCCTTTTTCAGGGCTTGTTTTCAAGGGTTGCTTAAGGGGTATTATCACACTATTGCAGCTACTATCAGGATTGATGGAAGGGTGGAGGATCTAGAAAGTAATATGTACAACAAGGTTCCTTTTGGGGTTTGCTGTAGGCTGTAGGGGTTTGTCAGGAACGGGGTTTAGTACGGGGGCCTCAAGAATTGAGTAATTACGCTTTATGGGGTATGTTATACGGATATACGGGCTTGGGGTTTAGGCAGATCCAGAGATCAGAGTCTTATATCATATGGGGGTCTGTGTTCCTGAGGCCTCAGGTCCTGCAACAGGGCCCGGCATTCACCGTCACCACGTGTACTTAGGGGGATAAGCCTTTCATGCGGACTTGTCGCACCGAGTGCCCATCAACCCTACAGATTATAACACTCTGAATAAAAAAAGCGTTGCATGATATACCAGAATACAATTGAAGAAATATTCATTTATCATAACGGTGCAGCAGCAGTACTAGCAAGCAGTTTCTTCCTCACCAGTCTCACCATGATTGAACTCCGATTCATGTTGGCTTCAATACTCAGAAGAGCAACAAACGCATAGAACATCACAGACGGATAATACGAAAGGCAGGAATAGGACAGAAGGTAACCATAGTAAAGATAATGACAACAGGAGTGTCTTGTATCTTGGAGGAATGTTCTTCCTTCCTGACTCAACAGGGTTAGGGAGTCTCTGAGAATCATACTAATCCTCAGATAAAGCCCGTCAACACTCGGTGTTGAGTAGTTCCAAAGCGCGTGGAGGAGTGTTTATGTGGGTAGTCCGGATCGGAACATTTCGCATCTCTTTGCCGCACCCGCACCAGATGTCGCAAGAGATCCTTATCCACGGTATTTGACGAAAGCGCATCATCCAGTGTCTTGCCGGCATAGCACAAGCTGTAAACCTTTTGCGGCGCAGCGTTCTCCGCCTCCTCCGCTTCAGCAACTGTGGGTGGGCGGATTAAAGTCAAAGCCTTGCATTCTACATCCCCTTCAAAAGGCCTTCTATAACACGCTGTTTAGCCCACGACATACGGCTGATGATAGAAACCCTGCATTACCCATAATAGTCAATATTATAATTCCTATAGTTTAGGGTCCATAAGGTAATGCAGGAATACATATCATCAACAGTATTTGCCTCCCAAAGCTGAGGTCAGAGCAGAGTCGATGGCTTCTCCCATGATCTTGAACAGCGGCCAACCGGAGAGCACTGCAAGCAGAAACGGTATCCGAGTGGTGTACTGCCTTGGTGCTCAGGGTTCAGGGTTTAGGGCAGAGGGCAGTGGGGTTTAGGTTGTGGCGCTTTAGGGTTTAAAATATAGGGTTTGTGTATGCTTGGGTCGAGGGTATGGGGTACTACCTTGCCGAGAGACCTAGTAACAACAACATATAGTAACCCATGTATGAAAAAAGGGCAGTGAACCCGAATCATTTCAAGATTTAGGGTGTCATCTGTTTTCTTTTCTTCAGAATTCAATAGTTTACTCTAGTGACTGACTGTAAGAGTTAGGATTAGGGGACCCTTGGAGATTTAGACCCTCTCAACGAGGCCCTTCTTAAGAGAGCCAGAAGTAGGGTTGAGAAGGGTCCCCTTTAAGGGGTCTCTCGAATAGTACCTGGGAGACAAACGCTCTTGACATGGTCGAGGGGCACGTAGTGTGCCTCAAAAACTTCCGCCAGGCCATCGGCATCAAAGGACTCGATTCGTCGGTCGACGTCCTGCTTTGCTGTGGAAAGTCTGGGTCAAGGGCTTCGGGCCCGAATCTTTTCTCCCAGGAATAGTGAGTGAGATGTAGTACAGAACAACTGCCATAGACCGTAGAAAGAGCGCACTACAGTGCGGTCGAACATAGGCGGGTATCATGTCAAGGTTTATACAGGAACATATGCATGACCGAAAGAGTGGTGCTAATTAAGCCCTAAAGACTCAGAACCCTTAACTCCTAAACCCTAAACCCTAGAGTCCGTCAGGTGCACGGTCTGCAAGCCCAGTGGGCAAAAGTCCACATCCTGACATCTTCAGCGCTTCCCAAAAGCTTTGAGCCCTAAGCCCCAAACCCGAACCAGAACTTGAGGGCAGAAGGGATACCTTTGCCTGTCCCCAATATAGTACGACCCTTATAAAAAGGACTCCCAAAGGCACCCTAATATAGAGATCTACGCATATATGTCTATGTCTACGTGCATGTCTTTGTCTGGTATATCACATGTACAATGTACAACATATGTATATGTAAATGCCTGCGTGGATGTACATGCAAATGCATAAGTGTACGTATATGTGTAGACATATGCCTATGCATTTGTAGCTGCTTTCATGTGTATGTATGTTTTAAGCATGCACAGGTATGGCTGCATGTTAGTAGGTCCGTACATGCATGCATGCAGTGAATGTCTGCATGTACATCTGCTATTGGGTTTAGGATTTAGAGTTTTAGGTTTGGGGTCTACGGCCCCAAAACCTCGTCCGTCGAAGCTAGGATGCTGTGGGTTTCGCTGTTCAGAGTCCTCTTGCTGAGGCAACACGAACTCTCGTGTTGCCAATGTTGCCAAGCATCGTTGGAGACGTAGACTCTGGCAACCCAAATCCTCGCAAGAGATGGCAACTTCCAGCATCATGGTCCCTTTGGGGAACCAACCCTAGACCCCTAAACCCTAAACCCTAAATCGTAACCCCATGTAATTCTACTCTTAAAACGGCAGCCTAGAGTTTGGCAACCCAAAAAAGGGACCCTAAGTTGGACAACCCGTGGAGGTTCCTGGGGAGTTTTTGGTGGGACGATAAGTAGGGTTCCTTTACGGGTTCTGGGTTTAGGGTTTAGGGTTTTAGGCTTCTGGGTTTAGGGTTTAGGGTTTTAGGGTTTAGGGTTAGGGTTTAGGGTTTGAGGTTTAGGGGAGTCATAAGAGGGGTGTTAAGTCCCCCGATACCGGCTATAAGTACAGTCACTCTACTTATATTCCCAATTATTACTACCCATGGACCTGCATGTACTGTTCTTAACAGGCGTGCTAAAGATAGGATCCTTGTATTACAAAGCCTGAGTAATTGGAATCGCCTGTCGCGAGAAAGTATACTTTTAGTCATTCGCACGGTTGCAGGGGCGGCGGAATAAATGTGCCTTTACAACTTGAGTAGGGGATTTGGATTACATTGCATCATAACTATCTCAAGGGACTTTGAGGCGTAGCATTGGTGATTATTCAGGCTTGTATTGAGTTTTGCGAGTTTGGGTTTGACGCATCTCCGGAACCCACATCGACAGAACAAGGGCCGTTTAGTTTTAGGGTCCCGTCATCAACGCCACCTCAACTACGGCTGATGATATAAATCCTGCATTACCCATAATAAGCAATATACCATAATTTCCCGTAGTTTAGGGTCCTTGAGGTAATGCAGGATTTATAGCATCAACAGTATTACCCGGATCCGAGGTACAAAACCTTTGAACAGCAGCTGATTGGAAGCCAAGCAGGCTTGCGAAGATGGTGCGAACGGGTTCTCGAGTAAGCTTCCTTTTGCGGATAATTCAGCTCATCAGAGCTATACAGCAACATATTGCAGAAACGGTATAGGGGCCGATGCCCTACACCCGAGATACCATAAATATCCTACACTCTAAACCCTTACACCCGAAACTGAATGCGAAAACCTTCAAAAACCTCAAACCCTAAACCCTAAAACCCTAAACCCTAAACCCTAAAACCCTAAAACCCTAAATCCTAAAACTCTAAAACCCTAAACCCTGAACCCTAAAACCCTAAACCTCTAAAGCCCTAAACCCTGAAAACCCTAAACCCTCAACCCTAAAACCCTAAGCCCAAAACCCTAAAGCCCTAAAACCCTAAACCCTCCGAAAAGCCCGGGCCTCCACTCGAAGGCCGCATTCTCCGAGTCCAAGAGTCGCCGCTGCGGCGGTGCCTGGCTGGCATAGAAGTGCAGCTCTGCCTGCGGCTCCGGACTTATCGGGTTCCTTAAAGGGGTCTATAAGGGATCTATAAGGGATCTCTATAAGATTTATAGGGTTCCTTAAAGGGGGTTTAGGGTTTAGGGGTTTAGGATTCAGGGTTTAGGGGTTTAGGGTTTAGGCGTCTATAAGGGATCTATGGGGGATCTAGAATCTAGAAGGTTTATAGAGTTCTAAGAAGGGTTCCCTTTAACTTATCTCGGTAGAGGCTCCATTTTTTGATCCGGGCTCCAAGGTGCACACAAAGAAAGCCGCTGTTTTGCTGCAGAATGTGGCCCCGACCCGCAGGGCACACAGGGACCCCGGATGTTCTAGAGTGGGCACACACAAAAAAAGGCTCTGTTTTGCTGCAGAACGTGGCCCCGACCCCTTTGGGCACACACGAGCACTCGAGGGTCCATTTTCCGATCCGGGGTCAAACGTGTTGGGTTGAAGGCCTTATTAACTATGTATTATTATCGACAGTACTGTCAATATCGAGTTATTTAGGAAGACTTGTACACAGCCATGCACTTACCCGTAAAAGGCTGTAATTATGTGCCATAATTACCATCTACTTCTGGGTGAGACTAGAATGTCATTTGGTTACATTCGCGACAACGTGTTTTACCCTCTTGAACGTGTGAAGGCTTAAGCTGAGCATCCAGGCTTAAGCTTTAGAGTTTAGGGTTTCGGGTTTCGAAGGTTTAGGCTTTAGTTACTGGTATCAGGTTTAAGGTTTGTATAAGGTTTACTTTATGGGCTGCTATAAAGGGTACTTTAAGAGTATAAGGAGGGCTACGCAATCGTTTCAATTTTAAAGTGTAAGGTGTATACCTTAAACTTAGGAACATGATTCCTTGAGGTTCCAGCATGTTTCCGCGATTTTTTAAGCCGACAGAAAGTTCGAGATGTTCCTGAACTTGCAATAGAGATCCTGAACAAGGGCTTCAAGGTTTGCAGCCTTGGGGTTTAGACAGGAGAAATCATGGATGGGGAAGCCATGCAAATTAACAATGACAACAACTGGGGTCTGAATAGTTGGGCAAAGGTTTGGGGCATGTTATTCAAATCATCGTGACCATGATGCAGGGACGATAAGGAGACAATAGTACAAAATGTTCCCACCTCTGTAGTGGTGATTGACTCCTCCCTGCCATGATCAGGAATCCCTAGTAGTAGTAGTAGTAGTAGTAGTAGTAATAGTAGTAGTAGTAGTAGTAGTAGTAATAGTAGTAATGGTAGTAGGAGTAGGAGTAGGAGTAGGAGTAGCAGTAGCAGTAGCAGTAGCAGCGGTAGCGGTAGCAGTAGCAGNNGCAGCAGTAGTAGCAGCAGCACAGCAGCAGCAGTAGCAGGAGCAGGAGCAGGAGCAGCAGCAGCAGTAGCAGCGGTAGCGGTAGCGGTAGCGGTAGCAGCAGCAGTAGAGGCGCAGTAGCAGCAGGAGCAGCAGGAGCAGCAGCAGTACTAGCATGTGGTTGTGGTTGTTATTGCTGCTGTGGAAATAGCACCTGTGCTTTTCAAACTGTCGACTCTTCTTTGCGAAAACGAAGACGAGGTCCTGTGCGTTAAAGGAACCCTCCAGTGATTCAGCAACTCCCGGTCCGAACGAGGTAGTGTCGTGCTTCGTAACTTTAGGGGGAGTTCTCCATGGCTCAATTAGGTGCTAGGGTCTAGGGTTTCGGTACCCGAAGTGGAGTTATTGAGTTGCTTGTTATAGGGGGCTCAATAATTACCAACACGAATCCTCAAGATTCCTTATTGTTTTCATTTATTAAGTATAGCACACCCCCAACCCTATTCGAGTTAGATCCTGAGTGTGGGAGGTCATGGAGCTCCTTGCGTACAGCCAGCAAATGTTTGCTGTCTGCAAAAAGGTGCTGCGAGCCAAACAAACCCGAGACCCGAAACCTCAAGAAGCAGATCAGAGAATGGCCATCATAACTTCAAGTCAAAAACAACCCAGAAAAAGCCTCAGCCAGTAGGCAGTTGAGTTCCGTGCGTGCGGTTTTGTGATTCAAAGCAGAGGTTGGGCTGCAAAGGTATCAGCATGTATCGGCTCGGTCTTCGACAACGACGCTGTCGATGTGGATAATTCTGGGCAGGGATAACTCATATGGGTTTATTGGATGACGTATGTGTTGATAGCGCTGATGATGGTTGTGGTGGTTGGGATCACCCTTGTCAGTGTCATGCTTTTCCGTGCTACCCAGGCCTTTCCAGTGCACACCGCGTTTTAATGCTGCATTCGCGTCGGTGAAACGACCTTGACCTTTGTCAACGTCATCTTTGCCGTGTGTAGCAGTTGGCATCCTGACCATCTGCAGAACAACGTGATAGTCGCAGTGCTGCAGATGCGCTCTGCTTTGCAATTGTCGTTGCAGCAACACCAGCCGCAGGGGCAAGTTGTTACAAGCGGGCGGCAACAAGGCAGTGCTAGGCGTCGTTGTCGTCGTCGTGGTGTTGCAGAAGCTATGTCCTCGGCCCTAAGCACTAGAATAGAAGGAGGAGGCCATCCTTTATTGTTCATTGTCAAACTCAGCTTTGGGGACGAATTCGACGAAAGTCTCTGCAGCTGATGCCCTCAACCCATTTCAATCAGTTACGTTTGGTCATATGCCCGATGTCACAGGTTCCACCGTTAGTATCAGAATGTCCGGCTGCGAACAAGTGTACTGTTTGGGCAGTGTGCTTTGATTTCATAAGCGTTTATGGCTCGTCTTCCTGTGAGTCAAGTCGATGGATGCCACTTCGACAGTACCTCGCAACCTGACTGGTAAACCCTCAACCCTAAATTGCAGGCTGTTTCCATTATGATGGTCCCTGTTGCGGCCTCCCCTGCTGTCGCAAAGAGAATCAGCATGAAGCTTTCAAGACTTGGTCCAAGAGCTTTGTTAAGGTTCTTGAAGCGACTTGCTGGCTTGGCCCTGAACTCTAGCCCTAGGGGTTTAGGGTTTAGGGCTTAAGGTTTAGTACACCCAAACATACCGCCTAAAGTCCCACGAGCTTAGACCCGGAAAGCCCCCAAAAAATCCTTGCGGCTCACGAACCCCTACACCCCTACTTACGCCCCCCCAAACCCCCAATCCTATGGCCTGAAACGCAAGAATCCCAAGCCCCAAACTCGAGAACCTGGTAGCCCTGAAACGAAACCCTAACCGTAAACTCTAAACCCCTAAACCCCTAAACCCCTAAACCCTAACCCTAAACTCTAAGCCATAAGCCCGAATCTTGTCCTGAGAGCGGGTGTAAAGATGGCGATGTTCTGCGGAGCTGCCACACAAGCTGAGGCCAGGGGAGCTCCGGCCTCCAATTTCTTTTCCTTCTTTGTTTTTGCGGCCGCCCTGAATTAGCGCTTTATGGGGTAATTAGGCTCTGATAAATTAGGGTTTAGGGTTTAGGGATTTAAGGTCTTATAAACCCTATAGACCCTAAACCCGAAGACTTACTCAATACCATCTTTCTCCTTAAAGCTCCTTCCTTGCTAGAGTTATAGTAGCCTAAAGGGTCCTAAGTACCTATGTGGTAGAATGTAGGGTTTCTATATTCGGAATGAATATAATATAATGATTTGGGGAAGTATTCCCCGTAACAGTACCTAGGACCCTAAACCCTAAACCCTCAACCCTAAACCCCTAAACAGCTAAACCCTAAACCCTGAAACCCTAAACCCTAAGCCCTAAACCCTATAAGCCCTAAACCCTAAGCCCTTTGGGTAGGGGACTGAGAGGCGGGTTTCGGGGCTCAGGAGCTTCAGGGTTCGAGGGGTGTTCTGCGGGAAGAGTGAGGGGGGGGGGTATTCCAAGCTGAGGGCGGTAACATGAAGATAGGTAGGGGATTTAGGGTTTAGGGTTTAGGGCTTATAATCCGAATCGGGCTTTTGGGATACAGTGTAATATACTTATTGACTATAGGAGAGGCTACCCGGAGTCATAATTCAGAACCCGGTAAATTAGGCCAGAGAAACAAAGGACAAGCACACTGGGCCAGACATGCCAGGAGAAGCGTCTTCAGGAGTCTCGAGTATTCAGGGGCATGCAGGTTTCGGGGTTCAGGGTTTCGGGT
>CAJNJA010015430.1:0-14516 GCA_905231915.1 Symbiodinium necroappetens | reverse complement strand
CCTATTCTAATTATGAAGGCCCCTAGGTTTGGGGTTTAGGGCTTCAGGAACCTGCTTCAGGCTACCATCCTCGGGATATATTGTAGACATTGTGGTAGCTTAAGTTCGGCATACCCTAAACCTTAAGCCCTAAAGCCTAAACCCTAACCCTATTGCCGGCCACCGTTAGCACCCCTAATATAGGCCCGCATGGGCAGGAAGGTCGTGCGAGCGAAAGCCCATTGCACTTAAACAAAAAGAAACCTAAACCCTTAACCCTAAACCCTTGGACATACCCTAAACCCTTAGACTTACCTCAAACCCGAAACCCTAAACCCGAAGACTTACCCTAAACCCGAAACCCTAAACCCTTAGACTTACCCGAAGCCCCAAACTCTAAAACCTAAAACCCTTAGACTTACCCTAAACCCGAAACTCTTAAGACTTTACCCTAAACACTAAACTCTTAGACTGAGCCTAAACCCGAAACCCTAAACCCGAAGACTCACCCTAAACCCGAAACCCTAAACCCTGAGATTTACCCTAAACCCGAAACCCTAAACCCTGAGATTTACCCTAAACCCGAAACCCTAAACCCTTACTTACCCTAAAGACTAAACTCAGCATCGCTGTTTTGGCCCTAAACCCTCAAGTCTGGTTCAGATGGGCCTCTTTTTGAGCTGCAGCGGAGAGAAAGGGGTCAGTGCACTTTAAAAAAACCCTGAGTGCGAATTCTTAAACCTGAAGCGCTAACACTTCAACCCTTGCTGCTGAGAGGTCTTCCGGCCGCAGCCGCCGCAGCCCGCACCTGTCAACAAGCAGGCCTTTTCGCAGGCTCCGTGCTTTATTCCACAGGTCCAAAAATGAAAAAGAAGGCAACGCGCCTTGGTATGATATACTATACCAGAGCATTCCATAGTGTAACATGGGAGATATTACGCTATACTACATTATCCTATACCCCATTCTTTTGTTCCATGGTTTATGCTGTAGAAAAGATCAAATGATTCCTGGGGGCTCGTGTCATTTACTTTCAGGGTTTCTGGTGCAGGGCTCAAGTTTCGGAGTTTGTTATTTTTTTTTGGGGTTTTTGAACTTTTTGGCGGGAATTCCCTTTTTGTGATTGCTGCAGAGGACCTGGGTCCCCACGGTTTTGCTGTTTTTTCAGCATTTTTGGCGGCACACCTCCAGGAGATTCCTTGATATCGGTGCTTCGGGGTTATGTTATCGTCTTTTTGGGAAGCCTGGCACACCAAACCTCAACCCCTAAACCGCGAACCCTAAACCCTAAGCCCAAAGCCCTAACCCCACACCGTTCACCTAAGCCCTGACCCAAAGCCCAAAACCCACAACCCCAAACCCTTAACTAAAACCCTAAACTCACGCAGGAAATGATTCTCCCTCAGCTCCTCAGTCCTTTGACTCGTCCTAAGCCGAAACTAACCCCTCAGCCCCAAAGCATACAGCGGAAGCATCATGAGAAGATCAGCCGAAAAAACTGACCATTCTGTTTACATCATGATAATGGCGATGGTGATGATGATCATAATCATCATGCTACTGCATGCTTGTGATCATTGCTTCCGGTCTTGTCCGTGTTCCCACCTCTGTAATCAAGTAGCACCGATGCTGTTTCTGAGGTTTACGCGGTTGTTATCCATACTTCTGTCACCGTTGCTTTCGTCTTATGATGGAACGATAGCCGCAACAGCAAGGACTTTGATGCTGACTGCGACGGTACGGCTGTAGATGGTGGTAGAAGCACTCAGCCCTAAGCCCTAAACCCTTAGCCCGAAGTCCCAAGCCCTGGATGCTGATAAGCAAACCCTAAACCCTAAGCCCGAAACCCTAAACATTAAACCCCTGCAACCTAAACCCCTAAACCCTAACCCCTAAACCCTAAACCCCTAAACCCTAAACCCTAAACCCTAAACCCCAAAACCCCTAACCCCTAAATCCCTAAGCCCTAAACCCCCAATGCAGGCTCCGACGCCGCATCGCTTCCTGGGTGGCTTTCGCAACAGCGTGCCCCCTCAGCGACTTCTGGACTTCCTTGGAGGGTTTAGGGTTTAGTGGTTTAGTGTTTCGGGGTTTAGGAGTTTAGGGTTTAGGGTTTAGGGGTTTAGGGTTTCGGGTTTAGGGTTTAGGGTTTAGGGTTTCGGGGTTTAGGGGGTTAGGGTTTTGGGGTTTTGGGGTTTAGGAGTTTAGGGGTTTAGGGGTCGAGGGTTTAGGGTCTAAGGTTTAGGGGTTTAGGAATTTGGGGGTTTAGGGGTCTAGGGTTTAGGGGTTTGGGAGTTTAGGGGTTTTGGGGGTCTAGGGTTTTGGGGGTTTAGGAGTTTAGGGGTTTTGGGGGTCCCCATATCCCCTGTTTCGAATTAGTGGAACATTCCAGCACGAATCATCCTGAACCCCTGTTCCCAACCTTCTGCCTTCTACTGCACCTCTGAGATCCTAATCTTCTGAGTTGTGGGCTCTCATGGAACCCTAAACTCTAAACGGCTTAGGGTTTAAACCCTAAACTCCTAAACCCGAAATCCTAGACTCGAAACTCTGAATCCTAAGGCCGTAAGCCCTAAACCACCCAGGTCATTCTTCTCCCTGGTTCTTAGCACGGAATGGGGGAATGGGCTATTGGGACTACTATAGGGGACTCTAAGGGGCTATCATAGGGATCCATTCCCCCATTCCCTACTAAGAACCCTAAACCCCTAAACCCCTAAACCCCTAAAACCCTAAACCCTAAATCCGAAACCCTAAACTCTAAACCCTAAACCCTAAACCCTAAACCTGAGAGTCTTTTAGGGTGTTGGCTTGTCTCAGGAGCCTGCTTCGGGCCACTCCCGCGGGCGTTGTGTTGAGAAACTTTGGCCGAATACTGCGAGGATCAGCGTCTGGGCCTGCGATTGGGTTTAGGGGCGTAGGCTTTAGGGGCTGTTAGGGGGTTAGGATTCAGGGTTTAGGGGCAATTAGGCTTTAGAGGGGTTCGGATTCAAGGTTTAGGGGATTGGCGGATCGCTTTATGCCAACATCTGCGGTACCGTTCATAGTAGCCGAGTAGCTACCGCTAACTCTTCACCCAGAGGGTCCAAGTGCCTAGCTAGTGAGTGTTAGGTCCCATATTCCGTACGCCGTTTAGGCAGTTGGACCCTTGGGGTTATCGTTGTCGGGCTTCCATAACCTTACCATAGCTGACACCATGAGCCCTAAACCACCTACCACAGCTGAAAGGAGTCTTGGTGGGAACTCAGGCTACCCCTTGATTTCCTACGTAGCATTAGGGAAACCCTTTTAAGGGGACCCTTCTTAACCCTACTTCTGGCTCCCTTGAAAGGGGCTTTATTGAGAGTGTCTATATCCCCAAAGGTCGGTCCCCTTAATCCCAACTTCCATGCTTAGGGCCGGGGGATTCTAGAGTTCTTCGAGGGTGGTATAGGGAATTAATGGTTTTATAAGGCTGGTACAAGGAAGTTACGAGGACTCTTCCTGGGAGGCGCAGTTGCGAAACCGGAAGACTGAATCACTCACTAATGCTGGCAAGAGGGGCTTCTGAAAATCATCATTCTCCGCATGACCATAAGGCAAAGCGAGCGCCGGGGAACCCCAGACCCCAACACTTTCCAGGCCATGGACCCGGACAAGCTCTACAAGTTGAGCTACACGGTGGGCCGGGTTCAACGGGGTCTGGGGATGTCTGTCCAGAACTCCCAATACCCTATAAGAGTCCAAAGGACCCCAATAATAAGGTACCTTGGTTGCGGATAGTAGTTGTCTAGGCTAGTATTTGGGAGAGTGTATGATTATTAGGTACTTGGACCCTTAGGGATATGTAAGGATCCTACTACTTTGGGGTTACTGGGGTTCCTTGTTTCTGGAGTTCCCATTCCGGTTTCATGTTGACGTTGGTAGCACCAGTTATCGTGTAAGCGTGTTTCAGAGGGGCTCAGGTGGCTCATAGTGGTCTCCTAGGTAGGACTAGGGAGACCCCTTAAAGGGGGCCCTTCTTAGCCCTTCTTGTGGTTCTCTTAAACGGGACCTTATTAAGAGGTATATCCCCAAGGGTCCCCCTAATCCTAACTCCTATGGTCAAGGTTGAGAGTTTAGGGTTTAGTGGGGTTCAAGGATTAGGGGATTTGACTTTACGGGTGTCAATGATATCCTGACTTGCAGGGCCCTAACACAGACGCCTGAAGAATTACCAGCACTATTCTGGAGAGTTCCCATGATCACCATGCTGCACCCAGACCCTGTGCTCATTATTCAGGCTCCACATTGACCCCAGGCCATCGCCCCTAAAGCCCCTTTATTATGCTAAATCCTCACCCCCGAACGCGCTAGCTCAGGGTTTCTACACCCAAAGCTGTAAGTGCTGGTCACTTGGCCCCAAAACCACCTAGCTTTTTCGAGACTCATATCAAGAGAGATCATCACAAGAAAGACTAGCAAAGGTGCGGCTTAATAGGGTTAAGATCTACCATTAAACCTCAAAAAAAAACCCTAAACCCTAAAGGCCCTAAACCCCAAAAGAACCTGAAGAGGTGACCTCCATCGATGAGTTCTGGTCGCACAGTTGGCACGGCCGGGTCTCCTCCAAGGTGTGGCTCCTCCTGATGCTCAAGAACCTGGGTCTATGGCAGACCATCAGAGCTTTAATAAATATAGGTTTGGGGTTTAGAGTATAAGGTTTAGGGTTTCGGGGGCAACCAGGGGCTTCAATAAATGGTAGTGTGCGGGTCTTGGGTGAAAGGCGTGACAGGATTGTGCACGGGCCTCCGTTTTAGTGTATCCTACGGACAGGAAAAGGACACCCTTGTGAGTATGGGGATACCGGGGTACCATTTTTAGTAGATCTTGTGCCCTGAAACCCCTAAACCCTAAACCCTAAACCTTTCTCTAGAGCCCGTAAAGGAGCCCTCTAGACCCCCTTTTGAAGGAAGCCACCGAGGAACCCTGCATTTGTCTTTCCCTTAGGGCTTTAAAGCGCTTAAGCCCTAAACAGCCTAAACCCTAAGACCCTTAGGTGTCATCTCTTGCACTTGGCTCCGAAGAGGATGGTTTAAAATCTAGGGTTTAGGGATTTTGGGGTTTTGTGATTTAGGAGTCTAGGGCTTAGGGCTTTATAGGGGTTTAGGAGTTTAGGGATGAATATAGGGGTTTAGTATGCAGCACGAGATCCATGTGAAGTAAAGTATGTCATGTCTATTTCCAGTTTGCCCATACTATTACTAACTCCCCAAACCCTACCTTGCTGATGCACCATATATACACTCACCAAGATCAGGAGCCTCAAACCCTAAACCCTCAACCCACAAACGAACTGAAGTCTAAACCCACGACTCCAAACCTCCACATCCCGTGCAGCCAAGCTCTAGTCTAAACCCTGAACCCTAAACCCTAAACGCGAAACCCTAAACCCTAAACCCCTAAACCCCTGAACCCCTGAGCCCCAAACCCTCAAACCCCTAAACCCCTGAGCCCTAAACCCGTAAACCCCTAAACCAAGCTCCAAAGGGGGAGCTCCAGACCTGTACCCAGAGAACCCAATACCCCTTCATTAAGGAATATACCTTAAAGCATAATATTAAGGCCCCTATGTTTTAAGGCATATTCCTTTATGAAGGGGTATTGGGTTCTCTGGGTAGTTAGACCAAGCGTATAGACATGTGTGTTGGTGTCATTCGGGTTGTAGAGGTACTGACAGGGTTTAGGGTGTAGGGTGTGTGTTTAGGGGTTTAGGGTTCAGGGTGTAGGGTGTAGGGGGGAGTTTCTGAGGGCCCCGCCACAATCCCACGGTAGGTAGCAACGAGATGGAGAGAAAGGGGTTCAGGGGTTTAGGGGTTTAGGGTGTAGGGTGTAGTGGTTCAGGGGTTCAGGGGTTTAGGGTTGCATGGCTTCCTCAGCCCTCAACCACAAACTTAGCCGAGGAACGGCCTGGCAGCGTGCATCGGAAGTGATTTGGTTCAAAGTACCAAACCCTAAGAGGGTTTAGAGTTTGGGGGTTTAGAGCCTGCCTCATGGTTATAGAGTACTTTGATGGTTGCATGACTATTGTCAAAGTACAAAACCCTGCGAGCCCAATGTACTTCAACCCTAAACCCTCATGGTAAGCTACGTTGAGCAGCATGGGTGTTCGGTTTTGGTTTGGGGGCTCGGGTTGTGGTTAGCTATAGATGCCCTTTTACGCAGAGTTGGGGTTTTAGGGTGTATTGACCGGTGATATTCCTACCTGCAGCCGAAAAGACATACCTGTTTAGAGTTCCTGATTATGGCTTCTCTCTCTCTCTATATATATTATCTATATATATATATATACATACATACATACATATATATATATGGGGCTCCATAAAGAGGTAGATAGTTTGGGCCACAGGTAGACGGAACCTTGACGTTGGCAATTTGGGATGTTGGATGCCTGAAACGGGGATATCTTCTAGGAGATTTTCAGGTGGGTAGGTACCATTATAGGAGCCTTATAGAAGGTCTATATACCTTTTTGAAGCCTTATAGAGGCCCTATATACCCTAAACTCCCCGCCTGTAGTTTCCTTTAATATCTCAGGAGACTCTGATATGCGAGATCCTTGCACGTAGGGATCATATAGACCCCCGCATTCAGTCTCCGACCTGCCGGACGGCCCAAGAATCGTTGAACTCGGAAACATTGAGAGGCGAGCCGCGCGAATTCAGGGCCCTAAGCATCAAGCAGTCAGTACCGAGAGGCCCCACTGCCCCCAATCATTAAGGAATATGGCTCAAGCCACAGAGGGCCTAGGGTTTCTCCCTCGCGGGGGCATTGTTATTTTTCTGGGTAGTCGTACAGAGGACGAAGGCTTTTATCTGTGGAGGCCGTGACCCAGATGCAAAATCGTAATATAGGTAAAAGCTCGGTTGTACACCCTAATGCCGGAACCTGATTAAGAAACCCTGGCCCTGTAACCTCAAAATATATTAGGGCTCATATAGAGAACGCTAGTATGTAAAGATGCAAGGATTCTTAATCAGGTTCCTGCATTAATTTGAGTTGACCCTACCTTGTGTAACGTATTTCAGTCAGCAGGGCCTTCGGGGGTCTGGCGGCTGTAGGGTACATGGCACTGCATTTCTCTGCCAGGCACACTGGTCGCGCTTCTTGCGACGTGGCTGTCCATTGTGGAAATTCTGCCGGGCTGGTACAAGGAGCCCCGAATCCAAGGAGAAGGATACAGCGGAGAGCACCCCGGCAACCAAGTGGGAGGGTTTGCGGGCCTAAGACGCAGAAACCAGAGGTAAAATTAGGGTCCCCTTTAAGCATTCCTTCAAAGAAGTTGTATAGGGTCTTGTAGGAATTGCACTATAGGCATGTAGGAACCCTGGAAAAGTTTTAACTTATTCCAAACGACACGCTTTAAGAGACAATCTGCACATGATCATCAAATCCATGTGCCTGGAAAAGCTGGACCACAAAGAACAACATCTCCCTTAAACCCTAAACCCCTAAACCCTAAACCCCTTGAGTGCCAAAGCCCAGGCTCCGCATCCCGAAACCCTGCACAGGTGAAACCGGACAAGACATCCTGATAGAACCCCCTTACAGAAATCCTAAAGACCTTGTATACATCCCCTAACCCTCAAACCACCGAAATCCGTTTTGCATATAGACCCCTTACAGCGACCTTATAAATCTGTGAAAGCTTAATTAAACCCTGAACCCTCTGAACCCATTAGACCAATTGTACCGAATCTCTATAAACCCTTTCAATCCTTTAAGCCCTTTAAACCTATAAAGCCCTAAACTATCAGATATATGAATATACGTACATGTATGCATGTATGTACGTACGTGGGTGGGCAAGTGGGTGGGTGGGTATGCATGTATGTACGTACCTATGTACGTATGTGTACATGTACATATAGAGCCTTTCTAAAGAGCCTTACAATCCCTTCAAAGCCCTACACCCTAAGCCCCTAACCCTAAATCCTAAACCCTAAACCCTAAATCCTAAACCCCTAACCCCTAAACTCTGAACCCCTTAAAGCCCTTATGCCCTTAAAGCCTCAAAGCCCTAAAGCTTTTAAAGCTATAATCCCTCCGACCCTCAGACCCTAAATCCTAAACCCTTAAGGGTGGTAGGGTATTAGGATCTTAGGGTTAAGGGTTTTGGGTTTTAGGGTTTAGGGTTTTGGGTTTTAGGGTTTAGGTTTAGGATTTTAGGGTTTGGGATTTTAGGGTTTAGGGTTTTGGGTTTTAGGGTTTTGGGTTCTAGCCCCAGGTACAAGTTCAGTCCCTGGGCCCTCATCTTCGGAAGCGCCACGGGTCTACTGATCCTGCTGCTCTGGCTTCGGGGGTTTAGGGGTTTAGGGGTTCAAGAGTTTAGGGGTTTGCGGTTTAGGGGTGCAAGGGTGTAGGGGTTTAGGGGTTTGGGGTTTGGGGGGTTTGGGGTTTGCTGTTTAGGGGTTTAGGGTTTGGGGGTCTACTGATCCTGCTGCTATGGCGGTTTATGACCATGGGGGGAAGTTGTTGTCCCTAGTGTTCCCGAATGCGAGTATACATTATGTATTATATGTATATGTACATATACATATCTGCCATGCGCGTTTGTACAAGACGTTTGAGGATTCAAGGCATCATGGAGGCCCTATTCGGTCTGGAGATGTCTCGAGGGTTTGGTGGGGCTTATGGCTTACCCATGGGCCCCTAAGTAGTTCCTTTTTATGGTTTACATTTAGAATCCTATAAGGTAATCCCAAAAAGGAACTACTTAGGGACCTATGGGTATGGCTTAGAGTGGTCAAGGGCGGAATCTTTAGGCACTTCGAATTGTCCACTGCAATTTGGGGCAATGCCCTAGTGTCCAGGTTTTCAAGTACCCAAAGTCCCCTTGCTCTACTGAGGTGCCAAACCACCCAATTCAAACCCGCTTGAGGTCTTTAGGCTCCAACAGCCTTTAGCTGCTAGGGTCGATTTAAAGACGAGGGTTGCAGATTCCAAATCCATGGTTGAAAGCCCAACACAGTTAGTTGTCTCTGAGACGTAGCTAGGAACTCGAAGCCCTACGTGGTAGTCATCCGCTAACCTCGTACCTGTAGTCTCTATTGTAGTTCCGATTGTAGTTCCTTTTGGGGGAACATTATAGGATCCTCAACTTATCACTGGTTTAACTTTAACCAAATGAGCTACAATGGAGACTATAGCTAAACCGGCTAAACCGTCATTTGCCAACTACCTGTAGTCAGTACTTGAACCTGGAGTTCGAGGTAGACAAGTGGCTTCCTGTCTTTTTCTGCACATGGATGTATGAAGTATGTATTTCTCCGTATATGTACGTGTGTGTATATATATATATACATATACAGATACAGATACATATACATATAGATGCGCACAGACAGTCTCACTTTATTGGGTCTGAGAGAATGTGATTTACACATATCTCCCAGACTGCTTTAAGGACCAACCTAGAAAGAGCGAGTCAGCCCACAAACACATAGACACACACACACACACGCGCTTGATTGGCATATTGAAGTTCTTTTGGGCTCCGATGCCCCCGAGGCTGCTCGAGCCGGCTGACCAGTAGCAGAAGTTTTAGAGTTGGGGGTTTGGAGACTCGGTTCCGGAGGTAGGGTGTTTCGGCTCCGGCTGTAGGGTGTAGGTTTTGGAGTCAGGGTTTCCGGCTTTCGCATTCACGGTTTAGGCTTGATGCGAATGTATGGTCTCCATTCCCTGCTTGATACACCTACTTTGTGAGATATAGGGAGATATAGCAATGGTATGCTATTCTCATGACGACGGTTATATATCTTGTTTTACACCTTATTACAGTATGACTCCCTATAAAGGCTTTGGGTTGATAGCTGGTCCAAGTGGCTCCTGGTACCGAAGCAGGACCCTCGAACCACAAGCAAGGAGCACGGGGACCTTTCGTGTCGAAAATCCTAAACCCTAAAACCCTGAACCCCAACCCTAAACCCTAAACCCTAAAAGCAAATTGAACCCTAAACCCTAAAAGCAAATTGCACCCTAAACCCTAAACCCTAAAAGCAAATTGCACCCTAAACCCTGAACCCTAAAAGCAAATTGCACCCTAAACCCTGAACCCTAAAAGCAAATTGAACCCTAAACCCTAAACCCTAAAACCCCTGAACCTAAACCCTAAAACCCTAGAACCTAAACCCTAAAACCCTAAAGCCCTAAACCCTAAACCCTAAAAGCAAATTGAACCAATGAGAACCCTGAGGCTTCTTTGGCAGCCTCGGGGCGGCGTCTTCATGGACAGAGTTTGCATTCACCAGGGTGACGAAAGGCTCGGCAAGGTTTAGGGTTTAGGGTTCAGGGTTTAGGGTTTAGGGACAGGCTCGGCAAGGTTCAGGGTTTAGGGTTTAGGGTTTAGGGTATAGGGCAAGGTTCAGGGTTTAGGGTTTAGAGAAAGGCTCGGCAAGGTTCAGGGTTTTAGGGTTGTGAGCTCCTTTAGGTAGCTTCAAAGCCCCTGCAGCCTGAAGATTTGCTTCAAATCCAGGCAATGTGGAAACAGAAGAAATGTCCGACCCCGTGGGTCGACGGCCCTAAACCCTAAACCCCTCAACCCTAAACCGTCCATGCACTTTTCACCCGTCCCACGCCGCAGGGATTTGAGCCCACACAGGAGCCGGGATGTACAATTTAATGACCTGACGGCATTTGGGGCCCTAAACCCTAAACCCTACCCTAAACCCTAAACCCGAGCCCTTTGAGAGTTTGGGGCTTAGCGGGTTTCACAGCTTAGGAGTTACCACTACGTGCATACTTGGTTCGGGTAAGAGGAGCCAGGATCTTCTTTAGGGATCCCTAGGGTTCCCTTTAAGGGTTTAGGGTTTAGGGTTCCCTTTAAAGGAACCCGAAGGTAATTATCCCCCCCATCCAGGTATTTAGGACCCTTTGGGTGCAGACTTGGCGTTTCAGGTGTGAGCTGAGGGGCCCAAATTAGGGTTTAGCGTTCAGGGTTGTGGCATACACCCTAGTGCCCTAGTTCTAAAGCTACAGGGAGAAGTAGATAGAGGGGCCTTACTTCTCGAATAGCATCCTGACATATCCCATTAGGGTTCATGATTGTAATGTAAGCATAGTGTGTACTAAAACCATCTAATCTAAAGGCCTATTCTAATGGTTAAGGCCCAGATATCATGGGCTTTAGTGCGTACCTCTGGTTTGGGTATTCCATTGACCTCAACGGTCTTGTGCCGAAACCCGAAGAACCCCATCCGACAGGGCTT
Organism: Symbiodinium necroappetens; assembly: GCA_905231915.1. Lineage (NCBI taxonomy): Eukaryota > Dinophyceae > Suessiales > Symbiodiniaceae > Symbiodinium > Symbiodinium necroappetens. The sequence goes on along the minus strand of CAJNJA010015430.1, from coordinate 3,309 downwards.
ATCCCAATCCTGCCTGCATCAAAAGTCTTTCTCTCGTGCAAGAACAATCCCTGCATCGTTGCCCCGGATGCACGCAAGCTTTTTGTTGGACCTGTCGAAACAGTAGCATTCTACAATTATCATGAATGTTTGAGTTGAAATCTATGTGGCACACCAGCAGAGCCTGCAGCACATGTGTAGCGGCTGAGCCTATTCCCAAGAGGCAGAAGTTCTTGGGCGTCATTCACATGGGAGCTTTCTTGAAGAGATCCAGGCCCGTTGGGTTTAAGGGTTTTTTTTGTTTTTTTTTGTTGGTGGGTGTTAGGGTTTTGGGGTTTAGGGTTTAGGGTGTTGGGGGGTGTAGGGTTTTCCGGCTCAGTGCTACGATGCCGGGTTGTGGTGTGTAACCTGCCAATATTCACATAGAATCCCTAAGAGGGAGCTTTTGAACGACAGTTGTCGACATGGCCTAGCACTTAGCCCTAAAAGCTACAAATCCTGAACCCGCAACCCTAAACACTAAAAGCCCTGAACCTTAAGCCCTCAACCCTACCGCACGAATTAAAGCCCTGAGCTTTAGACCCTACAAGCCCCAAGCCCTAAATCCAAAAATCCGTATGTTTTTCTTCACAGGCAGTCGAATAAGGGTTTGTTCAAGAAGTACCTAAGCCTTAAACCTCACCGTCTAGATATCAAGTCAAGAAGCGGTGTTGTAAAGCTGTCTGTCTAGGAGCTCTACCCTCCAAGCTGCCCTCGTGATTTCCCTATAAACCCTAAACCCCTAAACCTTGAACCATGGTTCTTCTGTGTTCTTCTAGCTTTGTTTCAGTCGTTTCTGAGAGAAATAGGCTTCGGGTTTCGGGGTTGTTAGTAGGGCTGTGGGGTCTTATAGGGGTTTCCGTCCCAGACCCCTTTAATGAAACAATAGTGGGGTCTTTGGATACCTTTGTGCTAGCTGTTTACTTGACTTTTATTGCGTCCAAGTGGTGTCTCGATTGTAGTCAAGTGTAGTTCATGACGACGAAGCAGGTAGCTTTGGACGTACAACTAGAGCAGTCTTGTAGCGCTTCACAGCGTCCACAATCCCGGAAAGTGTTGATTTTAGTTCTCAGTTTGATGACACATGTTGCGGCTTGTGTTTCAATACCGCCCCCACTCATGAGCAGTTGAAAAGTATGTGTATGTATATACTATATTATAGTTTGTCATATTAGTTTATATTATACTATTTATATCATACTCCATTGTATTATACTATATGATATGACAGTGTATTTTCTTACCTTGCCTGATCTCAGCTCGTATTATATTATGTTACAAAACAAACTATAATGTCACGCTCTATCAGATTATATTACAATTTATTATACTATATGATATGTTATGTTATACGATATTTTGCTAATGTAAGTTCTAAGGTACGACAAGACAGGATATGACATGATGTGAAATTATTTTTTTCGTACCGCATCTTTTCATTTCCTATCTTATCGTATAACATGCTGTTTCACATTGTGTAGTGTGCGTATATATACATATTTATATGCATGTTACATTTTTTACAAACATTCTGTTTTGTAATATAGCACATTGCATCATGTTCTATATTAGTGTCATGTTATAATATCATTACACTATGTCATAAGGTGCTATATTATATCATATTTCGTTCTACTAGGTTATGTTGTAGTCCACCATGCTGCTTCAACATGTAAAACTGCATTTTACTTGTTTGTATTATCTGATATTCTATTAAGTCTTATTATTGATTTTCTTATATTCCCTGATCGTATCTCATATGTTTCATATGTTATGACATGCTATGTCGTTATCTTACCTAACCATATATTTTGTGACAGTATATTTCAGTATAATGGTCTATATCGTATTACACTATACTGGGTCATAACGTTTTGTGGTTTTAGGTATGATCTGAGATGATATGATATGACATTCTGACATTATATTTGCTATCTTATCTTATCCTATCTTACCTTATCATTTAAATTATATCATTTTCCAATATTGCATATCAAAATATACTAAATGATACTATCACATATCATGCTATGTAGTATATTATATAAGGCCCTTAGCAGTACCCTTCTTATTGACTGGTACTGTATGCGGGCAGTAACCCAACTTGTGTTTCGCTTTCTTTTCTGATTTCTCACCTGCAAAGGCTCCATCTTCAAGGTATCCCATGTGGCGAATTTCGGGTTCTTCCGCTACACCCCGACAATCTTAAGCCCGTAAGCCCTTTCAATTCCCCGATACATCGCGGTATGGGTATCTCCATCCTGATCCATGTTACAGTGGCTGTGTAACAACCAGAAGCAAGGGGCTGGACTTCCCAGAGAACCCAATACCCCTTAATTCAGGAATATACCTTAAATCATAATATTAAGTCCCCTAAAATTTAGGGCATATTCCTTAATTGAGGGGTATTGGGTTCTCTGACTTTCGGAGATCCACAGCCTGGGCTCGGAAAAGCTCGCGGATGTTGTGGAGGGCATCCTGTTTGTCTTCACCCATAGGCCCCAAAGTAGTTCCTTTTTGGGATTACCTTATAGGGTTCTAAATATAAGCCATAAGAAGGAGCCACTTAGGGGCCTATGGGCAATGACGAAGACTTTTCCTTCGAGACCTGAAGTGAAGCTGGGCGAGATTCACTTCGTCCTGGAGCGGTCCAGGAAAAGAGCTCTCTTTAGGGTTTAGGGTTTTGGGTTTGGGGTTTAGGGCGTCTCCTGAACCGCTGGTGCACAAGCACCTACGCGTGTTGGAAAGCCGCCGGCTTCGAGATACTGCGCCAGAACCCGCAGGACATGATGGTTGTGCTGCAAATGTGGGGCCTGCGGTGAAAGCCTGAAGCCTGCGAAGAAGCCAGCGGAGTGGAACAGGGAAGACAGGGCTTAATTTGGATGAATCAAACGATATCGCGGAAAAGGCTCAAGTCCTAAAATTCCTAAAGTTACCCAGCTCCCTAAACCTGACTCCGGAATAGTCCCTAAACCTTGCGGACCCGCTGTCAAACAAAAGAGACTCCGGACAAGAAGCGGAAGCGATGCCCCTACCAGAAAGGAAATGCAGATCCAATTGGCAGAGAGGAAAGCACGCTTGTGGATTGGGAACAGGATCAACTTTTAGAAGGAGGATCAGACTAGATAAAACAAAAAACAACCCTAAACCCTAAGACCCTAGCCCAAAAAGCCTTGTGCAGGAAGTTGGTCGTGGTGTGGGATCCGAGCTATCTCTCCAGGCAAGAGAACTTTTGCAAAATCATCCCCTGGAGTGCTGGCTTGCCGGGTTTAGGCGAGTTTAGGGTTTAGG